>JAGDQP010058803.1:0-12491 GCA_022664845.1 Lepisma saccharinum | reverse complement strand
GTTATATATATATATATATATATATATATATAGATAGATAGATAGATAGATAGATAGATCACTCACTTCAGATTAGGTAAAGTTAGGTTAGTTTACGTTAGAAATCGTGTAAGCTTATTGCTTACGTAAGGGAAGCTCGAAGTGACCGAGGCAAGCTACACTCAAGCCGTTAATATTATTATTATTACAATTTTCACAATGAGTACTGTCCATAAAAAAAGAAAAAGTGCGGTCGTACCGAAAAAAATGTATCATAATTTGTATCGACGCCCGTTTCTGAGGGCCAGGGCCCGTTTGCATTTTTAAGTGAAATACGTGAGAATCTGCGTTCGAATTATAGCTTCAAAGTAGCAAATGGCTAATACATCAATTGCTTTAAGTAAATTGATTCAAAATAAACACTTAAAATTATTCAACATTTCATAATTGACTCTATGAATTAACAACAATATTTTATTATGACAAGCACTTGTATCACCTTCATTTCTTAATACTGCTCTTTTAGAAGTTTAGCGGAACAAAATTCTTAACCTTTGCCCCTTTCCCTTTCGCAGAAGTTACGGTAATCCCACCATCTAATGATATTAATTTTGCACCATTACCATCGTTACACAGATTGCTTCCACCTATGGCTGCGTGCGCAATCCGTCGTTGCTCTAAGAAATTACCCAGTGAGGTTAGTTAAAGCAAGCACAGGAAACCATCGTTGCGCATGATGCAGCCTTTCAAGCACAATAATACTACAGGATTTTATACTGGCAGAAGATTGCTATATTTTATATAGCAAGTTTCTTAGATACAAAAGACATTCATAAGCCTTTACCCCCATTCATGCAATTTGTTTGTGTACGATGTTTATTTCAGAAGCTCAGAAGTGGGATTCGCGACTTCGGAGAGGGGGTGGGGGGATTCCCAACTACACTTTTCACAAGTTTTCCTTAGTAAAACTTATTTTTCCGTTTTCCTCCGTGAAAACGCACGAATAGTGATTTAGAAATAAATCAGGCCCATTTCTTTTCCTTGCTGATTCTGGTTGTAAAATTGCAAAGGGTTATTATTCAAACGTCACACAACCTTAGGCTTATGATGCACTAAGACCAAATCCATCCTTACTGTAATTTTCAACTACGTTCTGAAAATATTTGTGGCGATCTGATAAACTTTTCCGTCAGGCCCGGCAACACTGCTTGGCTCCACAACAAGTCGAGGCAACGGCGGTAGGTTTCGAATACACTTCGTGTCTGTGCCTTAGATTTGGATTCAAGATCGCTCTTTTGATAAAGATCGCCCAGGCCTGGTCTAACACCTAAACCATTATTAAAAGTTTTTGTTGTTTTTTTCCACCACTGAGATTTCCTAAATAATAAACGATTCTTCCAATCAAATAAAACAGACTAGCTTTAGAACGAAATGGTATTAATTTGCAATTTGAAACTGAAAATTCGATTAATATTTCTTTTTGAATAATTCAATTTTTTTGTGGAAAAATTGTTTCTCAAACCTGTAATTCTCTTCTTCTGTACCCATTCTCCTTTATCAATATTTATCGATAATGTCTTAAAGATTAGCAAACCTGTTTGAAGGGACAACAGTTTACAACTTATGTGCTGCAGAACTCAATAAAGTGAAAATAATCCGTGGATATTTTAATTTATTGCCAACTCTGAAATCTATTTCATATAAAGGGGGGGAAAAAAGCTTTGCAACAATATTATGCCGGGAGATTACTTTTTACAGAAAAATTGCTTAGTTGTCAATGGAGCATACAATGAACAAAAAGTAAGCAATTTACACGAATTAAATAGTTGCCGTATGCATATTTCGGTCATGTTAAGAGAATTTTCATGTGGGTCACTTCATTTTCGACATATTCGAATCGACATTAAATTTAATCCAAGTAAGATGTACTACACACCCAGTCCCCAAGATCTAGTAGTTACGGTCACGGACTTTGGATCGGCACTGGGGAAACACGCATGTTCGAGTTCTGTTACTGCTCATACTAATTTTCCAGGATTTCCCTTAGTTTAGCCAGGTAAATAATGGTATGGTACTAGACACAGAACTTGGCGGTTACGTTCCCTTTCGCAACCCCCAGAAGATGCATGCTCGCAGATGCAGGAATGCACGTAATAAACAGAAGCCGTATGAGTAAACTATATGAAAGAAAACTACTTAAATATATTATTACTGTGTTTTCATTAATGTTGCTATTGTTGAGTTTAATCGTTCAAATTTTGTGTAAATAAACAATGATTGCCTTTTAAAGTGCGTTTGATATACAAACAACACTGAATCCAGAATTGAAGTTAACCTATGTACTAACGTAATCTAGCCTTTCGTATAGCACATCTGTTCTAGTCAACCTTTGGTACCAACGAAGCTAGGGCAGTTTTCAGTTGTTGTTTTTTTAATGTGGAAAGAAGAAACAGCATTACTGTTTTCCATCAGTGCTAAGGCCTATGATTCTTTCTCATTCGATTATGACCAAAATTATAGGGTGAAATTAAAGAACATCTTTTGTCTCAATCCAGAAAAGCACACAATGTAACTGTAGCGAGGTACCGTAATCACAGGATATATCCAAAGGTGGATTAAATGTTAGGAGATCTCCAGATAGTGCTGGGAATACTGCACGATGGGACAAAGACACATTTGTTTCACTTAGTAGCTGAACCGCCCTTGATATATCTTCAGGTTGTAGATTTGGTCATTTCGATCGAAGAGGCTGAGAAAGATCCCTGTTCACTAATAACTCACCCAATGGAAAATGAAAACAGCCCTCTTCTCTCCCGCTAACTCCCATCAGGAAGGAAGGTAAATGAAACGTAAGCTCAAGACAGCCAGATTTTCTAAAAAAAAAAAAAAAAAAAAAAAAAGTTTAATTGTTCGTCATATTTGACAACGCATAACTATAGTGCCTGCCTCGCATACAGAGCTAACTAGCAAGATTGAACGAACATATGCCGCAAAAAAGGTACATTAAACATTAACAGAATGTGACACAAAAATATAGTTTTTACTTACAAATTCTCCGCTGATTTTGCAGGCTGGTCAACACCGTTTGTACATGTTCCAGGATCTTCTACTGATTCCCTTGACACACTAGGTGACAGTTCACTATTCGTGATGCACTGTGAATTATCAACATAATCGCTGTTCGTATTACACTGTGAACAATCAAAATTATCGTCAATGTCTACTTTGCTCACTAGATTTTCAATCAAGGTTTCATTACTATTTATGTCTTCTTTACAAATTTGTACCTGTTCTTCATGTCTTTCACTTGTTTCACTCTCTAAAGGGTCCGATATACAGGGTATAAGTTCTCCTTGACCCAAAAATGCATTTTCCACTTCTTGTTTTACCGCAGCCTATAATTACAAAGTGTTTCACATTTTTTTCTAGAATTAAGATAGAGAAGACATTATTAACATCCTACTAAAATATTGGCTTAGTGCATAAGTTCTGTCGACCAAGAAAAGAGTTGTAATACTTCTGATGAATTAGTTGTTGCTGATGTTATTCTGTGTGCACTGCCTAATATCGTTCTTTGTTAATCCATGCCAGGTTGAACCATAGACACTAATGCATTGGCTTTTTAGTTGAGGATGGAGTGTCAAGTCGAGAAGAACGAATATTTCCGGAACATTATGTTGTTTGAGTTTAATCGAGATGTGGCCGCTTCGTAGGCTACCAATGATATTTGTGAAGTGTATGGCGACAATGCCATTTGTAAGAGGGTTACCCAAAGGCAGTATGTGCGCTTAAAGAAGGAACAGTATGAAACGAACGACGCCCCATGGTCTGGAAGGAAATCGGGATGATGACCGTTTGAATGCGTTTATTCATGCGGATACACACGAAACATAGCGGGAATTGGGCACACAGATAGACTGTGACCATACAACCGTCAGCAGACATCTGCACTCCATGGGGAAAACACAGATACTTGGTGTATGGGTTCCCCACATGCTCAGCGACAACAAAATGGTCAACTGTAGTCATCTCTGCTTTCTTACTCGTTCGTCGTCGCTTTGCTTGCTAACAATATCACATCTTTTGTCCCCAACTGTCATAGGTGATGAAAAATGGTGCCTGTATATCAACGTCACACACAGGAAACAATGGCTCAGCCTAAACATAAATAGAACACCTCGTATGAAAAGTGAACTGCAACCACGAAACATACTGTTGTCCATTTGGTGAGACCAAAAGGGAATCATTCTCTTTGAGCTGCTACAAAGGAGTGTCACAATGAATGCTACGCTGCATTGCAAACAACCCCGTCGACTTCAGATGGCTACTGCGGACAAAAGACAGCAAGACGCCATCCCGCGACTCTCCAGATGGACCTCTCACTGACGAAAACAGTTCTTCAGGAGCAGGGAATGGAGGTCTTATCACATCCGGCATACTCCTCAGACCTTGCGCCTTCGGATTGTCAAACATATTGTATAATAGACCCTTCTTCGACGATGAAGCGGATACTCTTGCCTTGATGATTTCTTAGCCCAGAAACAGGTGGATTTTTATCACAAAAGGATCACAGAGCTGAACGATGGAAGGCAGTCGTGCAGAATGGTGGAGACTATATTATTGGTAACTGTTAATGGTTTCCTTGGTTCTTGGTTAGTGCTTGAGTGGAATGGTAAGAATGTCGACAGAATTTCTGCACTAACCCAATAGCTTCTAGCCTCAATTTAATTGTTAATACACATTCAACCGCATTCGTACCGAATATGGAAGAACCAGAGTTACAGAGGCAAAAGCAGTTAAAGGATTACTGGAGTCGAATTCGGCAAAAGTTTACAGCCTCCGATTAAATGGAAATTGTAAAATGCGTTAAAACTTGCACTTGCAACACGTCATAACCAGCCGAAATATCAAGTATTTGAATAGTAAATTCAGCAAGATCTTTTTTTTTAATGGGTTAAAAGAACTGGAAGTATGACCGCTTGTTGAAACTTATTATACAATAAATTTTATTCACATGCTGTAAGCGACAAAGCTAATGTAACAACAATGTCACCCATACGAGGCAGTCCTACAAGACTTGTTCCTGCACCGAAAATAATCAGATCAAACTTAAGGGCTTCCGTGAACGAAGATCTGACAGAACCAATTCTGTTTCTAAGAACACGGGAAGTTAGGGCCACGACATTTTCTTCCATTTTTTTATAATTTATTTCTTTATATGATCTTTCAATTATAGACATTTTACGATAGGAAGTCGGTAAACAGAATCACAAACTGATGTCAGACGACTGGAAAAAGCAGTTGAGTAGATTCTAAAGATGACCTTAGTAGCAGCACAATCCAGCTTGGTGATATGCAGATAACAAACGCACACATGCTGTTGTGCGTTTTTCACTAAAAATATTCAAAACAATTATCGATCCAGTAGTGCATCAATTTATGCAGTTCACACATTTTTCACCGTACACAGGGTACAGTTTCTCATGAAAATCCTTTGCAGGAAGTCCCTCCACCCACACAAAAACGCACAGCAGCACATGCTCAAGAACACTAGCAACTTTTACACTGAGTTCCACATGCGTACGATTCTTACCTGCCCTGTAATTTGAATTTAATTATGGCCTTTAGGCATCTCAGGTTTAGGTAGGGATATGGTGGAGGAGAGAATGATAGAAGGTAGTCGGCCTAGGACCTAGTTAGTCTGACTGAGGAAAACCCCTGGAAAACCTCAGGATGGGCGCCCTCTGGGAACCTGTCTTGTAGTATCTGAATATCGTACTGTGTTCCTACCTGACACCTTTAGAATCTGCTCGTTGTTAGTTTACGCTATCCACATTAGAATGTGTCATATTTACTGATTTTTTCTCGTTCAAGCCAAGCTGCAGTGGAAATTCATCTTGGCAGCCTTTCTCTGGTGCTATTTTCGTGTGTGTGTTCATGAAATTTAGCTCGGACTGAGATGTAAAGTTCAATTTTTAACACACCTGTGGCATTCATAACCCTGGCTGTTTGTCATCTCCTTGTGTTGTGAGAGCAATGAGAAATGGGTCATTGTAACATGTACACAGTGGTTCCAATGGCTGCAAATTTCCGAGCATGACAACCCTGAAAAGTCCAAATTTCGAAACTGACATTTCCGATTCTCTTGATTATTCTCCTATTCTACTATGTTGAGACATCATATAATCCTTAAAGATAAGATAAGCCTTGAAACCTTGCTCACTTCAGTTCGTGGTGAGAGTCGAAAGTGAGCTGATGTCGTCAGTGTTTGTTATGATTAAGCGAGCGGCGATAGTAGGCGCTCTTTCAAGCAACATATTTTCTACGTCTTATTGAATAAAAAAGAGGAGAGTTTTTCGTATCTTCATTGGATGAAAATGTAAGAAAATTCCGAAATATTGTTACTCCGTTCCTGTTGTCAGTAATTTACGATGTAACGTACCCAGTGTAACATATATTTGTTAAAGATTGTTGTTTTCGGAGACCTACAAAAAATTTTCGATATTTCCCGAAGATAATTTTTTCACAGAAATATTTTTAAAGGTATTTACTTAAATGCTATTGCGAAAAAAATGATCCGCATAGACTCCTCTGTCAGATATCATAATTTAAACTTATCCGTGTAGAGTTGAAAAAAAAAAAGTCGATACAGAAATTTGTATGACTGTAGTGTCTGAAATTGATGTATAACAGCGTTCACACATACAAACGAATTCAAAGTGCAAAAAAGAAATGTTAATCAACTTTTATAGTAGTACCAGAGGAGCATGTGAAACTTAAATTGCAGAACCTTGTACACCATATTGTCACCAAACTCCTAAATGTTCAGGAACCCGTGTTAGGAGAAAACGGAATAGAACTGACTCTCTTATTAAAGTGGGGACTTAATGAAAGGAGTGGGCAATCACAGTATAGCCAGAGCTGAGACAGAAGGGTTTTCAGACGCAGGTATCTTTTTCAACATTCTTGTGCCTGTAATGCCTTATAAACGATAATTCCCAGAAGACTGTACTACGTCACAATCCGAAACCTTCCTCCACAAATTATTGTCTTCTGATACAGTTCAAGAAATAAATATCTGAATTTGCAAATCAAGAGATATCATATATAAAAGGAAAAATCAGTAATTTTATAGATAGCAAGGTGAAAACGGACGAGCAGGAAATATGAATAAATTATTATCTAGTTTTAACCATGATTGATGTCAAAATTTGCAATTCTCTCACCAAAACTTCGTCCTAGACATGCTATATATGTAAAGCAACTACAAAAATGATTAACAATTTGGAAGATGTAACTTCCAAGGCATATGATCCTTCAATATTACGGTTTGACCAGTCTTCACTTCGCCCTTGGATTAGATTTTCTGAGTCCTTGCTACATTTAGCTTATCGTCTAGGAATGAAGGAATGGCAGGTTAGGAGCACAGTGAATAAAATACCGTAGCTGCTCGGAAGAAACATGTTGGACAAGCAACTAACGCTGACATGTTCAGTCGTCTCTTATCTATCTCTGACACAAAAATTACATCTCTACGCCACCAATTCATGATATGGAACAAGAAAAGGTTTCTTCCAGACGGTGTCATCAACTCCAGCAGCGGGAACACACAGGAGCCAAGCGACAGTAATGCGAGCGAATAATTCTTCAGGTATGTTTGTGTTAGACCTAGTTTTCTCTGAAATGTTGTTAATATATTATACAAAATGTGTGTTATATACATATGTATGTATATTTAAACTTAGTATAAGGTGAAATTTTGAAAACGGGGCAGCTAAAAATTAGAAGTACGTAACTTCGGCCAGCTTTTGGAGCCATTGGGATCACCGTGATGTGGTGTCATTGTTGATTGGGGTTTTATATAGCTGTTTATTCTACAGATTGCCACAACACATCAGATGACTTCCACATAGTATAAAAAACAAATATTATACACAGACATACTATATATAGATCGAGATTACAATGTAAATATATTACGACTGGAAACATATTTAGACGCAGGCAGTTTTACGAGTACTTCACACACACAGAAGGTGGCAATATTTCTCCAAAGGCGTGGTCACATAATAGGAGTGTGGATTGATTAAATTACTGTTAACGCCTCCGTCCAATGGACCGAAGCGGGAATAGGATTGGAAAAGGACAGAGGGCAGCGATATCGTTGCTTTTCATTTCCACAACAGAATATTCACTTGCAAAGAGCTGGTGTTCCTTCTCAATTATTTTCATTTCGTCTCCGTTAACTCTTTAATCATCTCACAATGCATAATGAACTAATCTGTAAATAACGATTGTGATAGTAACAATAGGAACTGAAAACAGGACATCACGGAACACATCGTGCTAGGCTGTCTAAGCCTGGCTCTACGAATATTAAGAAGGGAAAGTCAATAAATACGTTACAGGTAGCTACAAATACTTCTCTCCATACACAGGACGCATTTCCTTATGGATGTCTTTGGCAGAAAGACCTATCCTCCACAAAAACGCACCACTGCTCCAGAACGGTAGCCATTTTTATACTGCACCGACACACCCTCTATGATCGGTGACGTAGTTCACTGACTCAGTATCAGGTAGGACTTTGCTGCTACCTGGTGGCAGATTTCGAAAATACTCACGGTTATTTCTTGTTATCCCTTACCAGTTTGTAACATATATTACTGAATTTTCTTGTTAAAGGCAAATTAAAGTCCACTATGCGCGCTTACTCACAACGTTATGCTTCTACAATATATCCCTGAAAACAACAGGCAAAAATAGGTACTTTATTTCTCATAAGATTATAACGTCCACAGAGGTTATTAACTTCATCAGACATGTTGATTCAGAGACGAAAAATGTAAATCAACTTTGTGTCCCTTTTCCTCAATACTTAAGACGTACTACTCAAACAAATTTAAATATAATAAAGCATACTTACTGGTAAAGGTACTGCAGTTCGTTTATACGTATCTTCCTTGATAAGATTTTTCAAAGCTTGTTTAAGTTTCCGTTTAAGATTCATGATGCTTCTCTCTTCTTCGAGTAATTTCTGTAATACTTTTTCAGACTGGATAGTAAATTCCCGGAAATCATTGAACATTTCCACTTTTTGTACACATGTTTCACACACATTCTTGGGTAGACTGTCATTTTCCAATACCTAATAAATAAAAAAACACAACAAAACTTTAATATTCCACACATTATTACTAGTTTTCTATTCAATTTTTTCATTGTCTCGAAGAATGCTGTTCCAAGGATACAACCTGTACCTTTATCTTCAACTTTTGAATTTAATTTTAAGGCTTTTAGGCAACTTTGGCTCAGGCCGGATGGATGATGATGGGATGAAATGGTGGAATGAAGAAAGTGGGAGGAAAGGGGAGAACCCAGAGAAAACCCACGCACACGGTGTGTGTCCACCACAAAGCCCACATGGAATGAGCAGGGATCCATCCGACGACCCCTAGCACCAGAGGTGAGCGCTCTATGAATTGAGCCACCGCGGCCCCCACCTTCTCTTCAAATACGTCATATTATAATACAGTGCGCAGTGGAATAGAGCACAAGAGATATACACGTCTTTATTGCGTAGTAGTATTGTGCAATACAAGTCTCTGTTGAGTTGAAGGTCAACGTCTAGCCTTGTTCACGTCCTTGTCGACATTCGCATGTACATAATATACACATTTCAATGACCAAAGTGTATGTTTCTCACAATCACAAGTACTGACCAACGCTCGAAATTAGATTTTCACTCTTAGGTACCACTGGCGACCACAGTTAAAAAATTAGGCTCCATTTCGGTTACTCTAGTCGCAATTTTCTAAAAGGTTAGTTTAGACAATGGAAAATGCTTGAACTCGCTCATAAAAAAAAAAAATCGTCGGCTTCATTCTAAAACCTCGTATGTGAAAAAGTCAACTTTCCAGGAGACTGTTTTTTGTGTGTGAAACTCTCATTTGACGATGCTTTTTTTTAAAACTCGTACAGTCCCAGTTGGGAGTTCAGCTACAAGCTTTAGGAATTTAATGTATCGATTTATTTTACAACTTTATAATGCAAAAACTAATTTTCGTGAAAATGGCGGTTACGAGGTTTTGGAATGAAGCCGACAAAACATGCTTTACAAGTAGGTATTATTTAATGATGCAATATTTTCTGCGTACTTTTACTTAAATCTTAAAAAAAAAAAAAAAAAAAAAAAAAAAAAAAAAAAAAACGCACTAAAGTCCTTTCTTAGAAAATTCAGTAAGAGAACTCCCGTAACTATAACTTACTTACTTTCCATAGAACAACAGAAATTACGCTTTCATACAGTTACTTAAGTATGCAAATCTTCTTGATAAACAATCTTAATATAATTGAAAATGGTTCCAGTTCAATGAATTCCTTAATGTGCTGCACACCTAATCTTTTCAAGGTTGGCCACCTTATCGCGTTGCCAGCTACACACTGCACCACAAGTCAAGTCTATCTAGATTTGGTCCATTACGCTTGACCATCAATAGGTCCCGTAATGAGTCTGCAGTCAGTCAGTTTCCTTGTGCTGTCTAGCAGAATTTTACTTGTCTGGTTCACCTACTGGCGGTGCAAGAAATGCATTTACTATATACTTAACTGCAGGAAAAGAACATTCATCTTCATTTACGACAATACGCTTCTTCACATCATTAAAAGTGAGCCCTATTTCTTAGTATGCCTGCAAGGAGAAAACACGTAATTTACTCTGCAGGCAATCTTGCACTGCCTGGTCACAGTCTTGCAAGCAGTTGATCCTTGACAACGGTGATGAAAGACAGGAAATAATTTCCTTGAACTTCTCTTTTCCATACACTATTCATGCCACCTTATCTTCCAAAGTCATGTTCACTGGATCAAATATCCGTACCTTATAGCTAGAAGCGCCTAAGTCCAATTTTGGCCAAAACGTGATAAATGCAGTTTTGTTTAAGCTTTCGGAAGGCCTCAAATAATGGTAACACGTTTCTTGTTGTAAACACGTTAATAAGGTAAATAAGTAGTCTATTATGAAGTAAGTCCAGTTCATACATGAACGTATGAAGTTTCCTTTTCTGTTTTCTGGAAAACAAAAACTTGTGACTTACGCGCTTCTAGCTCTCAGATACAGATATATAGCAGCATATTATCTGTTATCTTTCTTTCTCTGGTGCTCGGAGAAATTCATTGACGGTGCTCTGTCACGGCTGCAATGCATGGAATTATCGGCGACCACGAGAAGTTAAGAAATAAAGCAATATTCAATTCACAAAGTCTAGTCGCAGTCGGCGACTGACGTAGAAAAATTAGGCGTAAATCATTTATTTCTAGCCGTAAATGGCACTTGGCGCCCGCTAATTTCGAGAGTTGGTACTGACATTCACTACGGAGACTTTTCGAACGCACTGTATAACCAAACAAAAGAGAAGGAAGTAGCATGACTCACGACTTCAAAGGATTTTCAAGAAATGGAAGAGTGCAGATTGGAGGTACTCGTACTGTAATGCAAAGTTCCCAGTTCCCGTAATATTTTGTTCACGGTCTTGAGCTTCGGATCGGTACTGGCAAGCCATCAGCTGGATCGTCTCGTGCTGAAACTTCAGTAAGTCCTTTGCACCGGTTTAAGTCCATACACGTCAAGTCACATGGATGACGTCCTTCGCTGGGCATTATTTCCGGGAAAGAAACACGAAATGTAACACCAGGATCTTTATGGAAGGTACCATACCAGCAAGTGCCTAATCGGACTGAGGACAAAATCCTGAAAAGCCTCAGTAAGGATGGTCGTCTGGCTGAGCGGTACTCAAAACCGTACATCGCCTCCGAGTTCTTATACTAAGTCAGCGATCACAACCATTAGACCATGGTGGATGAGTACTTTGTATCTCGCTGCCAACATACTGATTCAGATTTCACAGTATGCGCTACTAAAAATTTCAAAAGAAAGTTTAAAAAACTGGAATTCCGTAGTACAAGTCTTAGGAAAAAGACACAAAATATTAAAAAAGAAGCACAGAAATCGGGCAACTTGAACTTTTTCACCACCACATATACATATATACAGTAGCATCGATTATCCGGAAAGTAGTTAATAATGAAAATATGACGAATTTTAGTTCGGTAAGACTACAGTAAATCTTGTTTTGAGCCCTTTAACAGTCTTGTTTTATTACTCTAAAACTATTACCAGGTGTGTAAATATGAAACCGGAATTTGTGCATAGACGGCGTTAGCTGTCACTATGGTTACCGTAAAACTGCGTCCTTGGCGCCACTTGCTTGTTTTGACTGCTGATAACGATTTGCAACTCACAACCAGACAAGTTTCATGTCATAGTGTAGTGTTTAATAGAGTTGAACATGGCGCAATTTGTACCTACAAACTACGATGTGCGGACAGAATTGATTTTTTACCATTTGAAGAAAACTGCTGCAGAATCGCATCGCATGCTTGTCGAAGCTTACGGTGATCATGCTTTTGGTAAGTCACAGTGCTATGCGTGGTTTACAAAATTTAAAAGTGGC
>JAGDQP010058802.1:0-12491 GCA_022664845.1 Lepisma saccharinum | reverse complement strand
TAGTGGTCAGAGTGACGGACAACAACCAAATCAATGTTGGTCTACCAACACTTTTTAAAAAATGTTTTGTAGTAAGTTTGGTGTGAAATGTTTGTAGCAAGTGTGGCGTGCAAAGTTTGTAACAAATTTGTCACTTGTCAACTAGCAACTACGCTGCAAGATTGTAGCAAGTTTTCATCCTTGCAATGTCAGACTTGCTGCAAATTTGGAGACTTGCAATGCTGAACTCGGTGCAATCTTGCTGGAAGTTCACTGCGTTATCCGGGCAGTTAGTTACGCTACTGAAGAAGACTGTTGCTTTTTCGTACTTCTTTATGTAAGAAACAAAATTTTCCATCCTATATGGCTTTGTTTGCTATTTAAAGATTGAATAAGTAGGGGCTGTAGAATAGGATATATGGGATACTGAAATCTAAGAATAAGTATTCCAGACCGCACACCGCACGGTTCCCTATATTTCAGTCCGCAGACATATGGATCTTAAAACGTTCGCCACCGAACAGATCGAGCCAGAGCTGTGATTTCACATAAAGTGATGGTTAGACCTACTTTGTTCTTTGGACTTAGAAGCATAGAGATTCAAGTGAAGTGACATTAAAAATTAAACATGTTTGGTTCATCTTTTATATATTTTCTGTTACGTGCATTTGTTTGAAAGAGGAATTCAAACTTTTTTATTTTTCAATGTCACTTGCCAAATGTCAATGTCAATGTCAAACATTTTTTAAATGTTTTCTTCTTTGTTAGGTTGCGTCAGGTCATTATAGCATTTAGGACTGTGTTCGGACAAAAAAAAGCAGATTTATGAAGTTAAGTGAATGATAAGCTGTGAGAAGAAAAATATATCATCGAATTTCTTTCATCATTTTCAAATGTGAAGAACTAAAAATATTTGTAAGTAGTCTTTAAAATAACATTTAAAAGCAAAAATCTTTCGTATATTCAAGTTGCAATAAATATATAGATTACCCAACGGAGTACCCAGACAAATTGTCGCGGGGGGCTCACATTTACTTGGGGGGGCATCTTTACAAATACCAAAGAGTATCATACTCCCTGTTTATCCAAAATAGTCCAACGTTTATTCAAGCAAGGTTTAGTGCATAGTGTATCTGAAATCGTCCAGCTTCGCTGCTCGATCCCTTTCACTTTTTAAGTACTTATATCTCATATATATAAGAATAGTTCCAAAGGGGAATTCTTTTATTTTTATACAATCCGATTAATTAATGGCGGCCATTTTTGTATTGTGGCGCATACCAAAATTTGTGTTAAGAGATGTTTACAGAAAATGTAATACCTGCGGACTGGTTTTTTATAGGGTATTGAAACAAAAAGCATTATTTCCAACAACATCTGCTTGATAATTTTAGTCCTCTCAATGAAAAACCTAAAACGTAATTGAAATGGTCAAAATGGTACCCAAATATGGTTGTCGAAATAGAAACAATTTCCAGGGCCCCCCTTTTCTCCCGGAGGGGATTAAATATTAAAGTTGATTTCTTGTACACTATTATATATCAAAACATATTGAAAATATACAGTATATGAAGGTTGATATATGCTTCCTTCATATTTTATGAATTTTTGAAAATACAAAAATTTGTATTCTGTGCATATTGGAGGCTCAGTAGCTCTACAGGGACAAAATATAAAAATCTATGTTTTTCACACGTTATTCATTTATGTCAGGAGAAACTACAGTGCTCGTGCACGCTTGGATAGGAACATTGAAGATCCGTATCTCTGATGGATGATTAAATAAATATTTTTTCTACAATTTATACACTTACGTCAGAAGTAACTACGGTAGATATTTCAACTTTGATATTTGAGTTTGAAGGGAGTTTCCGATTTGCAAATTGGGGATGAATAATGGTAGTGCGTGCTTTGGTAACTCCTATAAAGAGTGGTTGTTAAAAGAAATATTCTTTATTACCATCAGAATTGTGAAGAACGATTTTACTGTTGTAATGATAATTGATATGCTTAAGTATTTAGAGCTGCAGACAGCTCTATGAGCGCATAACACACATACAGTATACATAGAAGGGTGGCAACGTTTTCCATGCAAAGGCAAGGTTGCTTAATGGAATTAAAAGAGACAGAGTGGAAGGGCAGAGCAGTCATATTGCCAACTGAATACTGGATATAAATAAAATAAACTCTCTTACAAGGATATTTTAGGATCTATTTTACGTATTCATATCTTTCTTTGGCACTCTGGTGATTTCACAAAGCGCGCACGAGCATTATTCACACCCCAGCAAATTTGTAACTCTCTTCAAATTCAAATATGAAAGTGAAATTTATACCCTAGTTTATCCTGATATAAGTGCCTAACGTGTAAAATATAAGATCTTTTTATCTGGTCTCGCACCAGAGATAAGAGTCTGCAATATTCATACCATAGCGCACACGAACATTATTCATCCCCCATCACCTCATTCTTCTCTTACCAGTATCACCCCCTGTGACCTCCCGGAAAGCCGAACAAAACTTCCGTCTACAGAAGTGACACTTGGGCCGATAACAGGTGAAAGTGAATCTAAAAATAGCAGGTCAAGTGATTCAGAGAGAAATACAGTGAGTAGAGTATCTAGTGTATCCTCCCCTCTCTCTCTCTCTCTCTCCCTCTCTCTTTCTTCGAAATCAGTAGTTACTACCAGAAGCTCCATTGCCCAAAAATCCAGCTTAAATAGCCTGGAACTCAAGCATACAGTTAAGAAGGGATGATTGTGATGGAGTGGGGGGAAGTGGTTCAGCGAACCCAAAAGAAGATGCAAACAAATCTGACTCTGCTTGTAATGCTTTCTCAGGGAAGCAAGCGTACTTTAATCTGTACATACAGAATACTCGTGTTCTTCGACCCAAAGTAAATACTTTGTATGAAAATATCTTAAACAGTAACTACCAATCGATTGCATTATTCGAGACTTGGCTCACCGACAGTCACATTGATTCCGAAATTTTTGACTCAAGATATATTGCTTTAAGAGCTGATAGAAATTTGCTTTCTTCCGGAAAAAAGTCAGGTGGTGGCGTTTTGTTAGCTGTGCATAAAAATTTCGAGTTCAGAGAGTTTCTTCTCCTGATATACCAGGCGTAGACTGTATACTAGCTAAACTTTTTGTAAATAATATTACTTGTATATTTGTTTGTGTTGTCTACATCTTACCTGCGTCTCCTATTTCAGTATATCAAGGTTATTTTGATTTTATATATAGTATATTACCACCCGAAAGCAACATTCTCCTAATAGGTGATTATAACATCCGAGACGTCACAGGAACCGATTTTGATTTTCTTAGTTCAACATCAATATGCCATGAATTATATTGTTTGATTAATTTTTATAACTTAAAATCTCTCAATGTGTCAGGAACACATATGGCAAAACTTTAGATTTAGTACTTTCCAACATTGTCAGTATTCTTGTAACGCGTGAACATGACTCAATCGTCCCTGAGGATGCCTATCACCCTGCTTTATTAGCAGAATTCCTGTACACCAAGCGTATAAAAAATGCAGCAAAGTCACAATCAATGGATTACAACTTCTCCAAAGCCAACTATGAACAATTATATCGCTTTATTGAATCAGCTAATTGGGAAAGCGTATCTAATAGCTCGACTGTTGATGAAGCTGTTGATTCATACTATAATATATTATATGGTATTTTTTATAAATGTATACCGCGAAAGAGATCGAAATCAAATTATCCTGTGTGGTTTTCAAATTACATAATTAAACTGATTAGGAGAAAGGCATACCACCGTAGAAAATGGAAACAATCAATTGGGGATGCTACGTATCATTACGATAAATTTAAGGAAATGCGTGCTCTCACCAAAAGAGAGATAACCTCCGCTTATAAAACATATTTGCATAACTGCGAAAATAACATTTTTACCGATCCAAAAAGCTTCTGGACATACATAAAAAACAAAGGACGTAAATCCGAATGCAATGCACTAAATTACGAGGGTCAACTTTTAAAGGATGAAAAAGCTATCGCAAAAGCATTCATGAAGAACTTCCAGATGACACACAATGTGTCAAAATATAACCTTAATACTCTTGCACAACACAATAGTTCTGAACTCTTAGATCAATTATCCCTTGAACACGTTGAACTGCAAGACGTAGAAAAAGCCATTAAAAAACTGAAACCACGGACATCTCATGGACCTGATAAAGTGCCATCCTATATTAATTATCAAAGGTTGTTCGGAAATACTGAAATATCCACTACAAGTAATTTTCAATAAGTCACTAGCTACCTCCGAATTCCCTACTAAATGGAAACTTGCTGATATCTGTTCCATTCCCAAATTACTTTAATGAGTAACGATATTAAAAATTTGCGTCCAATAGCTATAATATCTGCACCAACCAAAGTGTTCGAAATTATTATAAAAGAACAAATATATTCACATGTTCGCTCAGTAATTTCTCCCTTCCAACATGGCTTCTTACCAAATAAATCGACTATAACTAATCTTGTTGGATTCACACATTTTTTGGCTACTCAAATAGACAATAAAGGTCGAGTTGACGTAATTTACACAGATTTTTCTAAAGCCTTCGATGTTATTAATCATGAGATGCTCCTGAGTAAGCTTGTGTCTTTCAACTTCTCATCGAACCTTCGCCAGTTGATAGCGTCTTATTTGTACCACCGTAAAAACCGTGTGCGTTATAAAAATATTACATAAGAGGAATTTGTTATAAATTCTGGGGTGCCGCAGGGATCGAACCTAGGACCTCTCTTGTTTTTGTTATGTGTAATAATATCCTCCAACAAGCTATTGTTCGCAGATGATTTAAAAATCTATTGTAGCATTTCCTCTGAATTAGATGCTTTCTCCTTACAACATGACATCAATCCAGTCTCCAACTGGTGCAAAACAAACATGTTGTTATTAAATATTTCAAAATGTAGTGTAATGACTTACACTAGAAAAAGGAACTATTTGGAATTTGAATACAGTATCAATGAAACACCACTGGTCCAAGTAGACTCTATCACCGATCTTGGTGTGACCATAAAGTCCAACCTCTCATTTGATATACACATTAAGCGTATTATTGGTGACGCTTTTAGGAATCTCGGGTTCGAAATGAGATAAGGAAGTGACTTCTCGAATATTGATGTTTTAAAAACTTTATATACCGCGTATGTTCGATCGAAGTTAGAATATGCTGCAGTTGTATGGCATCCTAATACAAAGAAGAACACACGGGAAATCGAAATTATACAATCTAAATTTGTCCGCTTTTTAACATACAAAGAAATAGGAATATATCCTAAATTCGAAAACTACTTGGACCTAGTAAACAAGTACTCATTCCAGTCTCTGGAAAATAGAAGAGTTAATTTTCTACTATCTTTTCTACACAAACTGGTACATAGTAAAATTCATTCAGAAAAATTATTATCCGAAATAAGGTTGCACGTTCCGCAAAGAGTTACTCGACCTCGTAATGCAGTCTTCGACCTCCCACCCCAAAGGACCAATGTATTAGATAGGAGAATGTGCTCATTATATAATTGTATTCTTAAAGCATGTCCAGAGTTAGACATATTTAATGTAAATACGAGTGAATTTCATTGTTATCTAAAGTAATGAATTGCTTTTACAGAATGTCACCACAAAGCATCAAATATGAATGTATTCAGTATTTTGTAGAATATATCATATGTACAATTTACACCTGAACTAGGTGCATAACCTGTTGTGTTCAATAAATAAATAAATAAATTTCCAGCAAATTTATAACTCTTTCAAAATCAAATATTAAAGTTCAAATTTTTACTGTAGTATCTCGAGCAGCCAAGCTGGGTGGTATCAGATAGACTGATCTACAGATATCGTGTACGAAGTGGCTGAAACTTATTATATCTATTGTATTATTCCCAATTTCGTTTGGGGGCCCACACAGTATTTGAGGAGCACGGCCCCCTGTGGATACACCCCTGAGAGTACCGGTACTGAAGAACCCTGATATAGAGTAGGTAAGCAGCTATCGCTGAATATTTATTTTTGCTGTAGTTACTAGAAAAGCAATCATCGTACTCCAAGATTTAATGGATATTCTCACATATCTGCTATGTTCAATATGTGTAACTTGAAATCGTCAGAATTATTCATATTTATTTGTGGTTGTTAAGCTGAATTAGGCCTAAGCCAAAGATGCCAAAAGGCCTTAAATAAAATTCAAATTAAGGTGAATTAAATAGTATCTCGGCTGATTTCACCGAAAATATTCTAGTAATTTCTAGTGTCATACATGTGTCCTTTAGGATAAGCTATCTAGTTCTTGCAAATATATAATATGCTTTGGATCAGTTGATTTAAGACAGTAATGGTCGCGGATAAGATAACACAAGGTAATCTCTAGAGAAACGCAATAATATAATTTCTCTCTCTATGTGTTACTATTTAATATAACATACAAGGCAATCCAAATAGTCTAGCTTAGATCGACACGAAACTACTATGTATAATGTTTCAAAATAAAGGAAATAATATTTACCTTTGTAACATTCGAATGTCATTCTACTTGCTGTTCAGCCTCGCTCATGAGAGTATTTTAAAAACAGAATTATCATTTACTTCTCTTATAATTTTCAATTCAGGAACATTTTTCCGAACATTCGATTTGTATTGAAAGGGATTCACATAATCCAAGAATACCTATAGTTCTCGAATCTGTCAAAGATAAAGATAATTTTAAAACTTGCAACTTATTAGTTTCCATGTATATTAGTTTCTTATTTTGATTGTTGCAACGTTTTCGTAAATAATTGTCGCAACATCTCAATAATATGTCAAATTATACATGTGACATAGAAAGGAAGTCAATGAATTAAAACTGCTACTATATCTTACTGCTGAGTTTCTATAATGTAAGTTTCTACTCAGGGGAATAAGAATAAGACAGTCAGTAACCGCTGTGTCACCAAGTTATTAGCAGTAACTTGCAAACTGAAGTGTGTACAATTAGGGAGCAATGTATATATTCTGTAACTGAAGGACTCGGCGTTCAGTTTGAAAGGGAAAAAAAATCTTTGTACTAGTGCAAGCAGTCAAATTACATTATCACAGTGGAGATTGTTTATCTTAGAGGACGGATGGTTTTATTTTGGAAATCTTTGTCTAACACAAATCTGTAACTCTTTTTTTTTAAATATACAAAGTGGATAACTGAATATATGGAAAAAATAAACAAACAGTCTTACAGAATCAATTTTTGAACGAACTTTCCTCCCTTCTATCTCTCTATCTCTCTATCTCCCTCTCTCTTTCTTTCTTTCTCCTTCCATATTTATCGTCGCATATGCTTTGCAGCTTCTTTAAACATATAATTTGTATTGCTTCTTTACAATATATGAGTTGTTCTTATTGGACAAACGAAAGCTTGATTTCAATAAGTACATAAATAAATATTGATTGATTTTGCGAAAAATTGTGAATGGGCTGTAAATTTGTCCTTCTCGAAGTTGAATGATGATTTCCACTCATTTCTCTCTTGAATATTCTCATTTACTTTTCTGTTTCATTCCTCAGCCTCAACTAGCTTTTCCTAAAACCATTTCAAATATGATAATGAAAGCATGTGAACAATTGGATTGTTACAGGGCATGAAATTCCTTTGTGTTACATCTGTATGAGTAGAAAATATTAAGAGTGCAAACTATCATTGAAGTGTATGTGTTAGTCTTGTAGTCGGCTAAGAAGAAAAGAAGGCTAGACAGAAGAACATTAACCATGTGAAGTAATGAGAAGCAACGAGGTATCTGACCGACCATCATGCTATTATCCACCATCTCCCATGTGCAGTCATTTTTCTTCTGATCTTTCCACATATTCTCTGAAACTCTGTGTCCATTGAAAGTGAAGTTAACTAATGACCTGTAGCTGAGATGTGCTAGTTTTTTTCTTGCTACTTTCCTCATGATGTTATCTTCAGCCATGTTTAAAGTTGCATGACCATAGTAGGTTCTTTCATTCGTCAAACATCGAGTAACAAGTCATCCACATCTGCATTTAAATAAGTTGCAAGACCCCTGCAACGACTTAATTTCGGTTTCCTTTCTCGTACACGGTGACATAATGCAACTGAAACAGAAGCTGGCAGTTAAACAATGTAACTGCAATTTTCGAATTCTCGTTGTACTTAACTACTAGTTACTGGTTTATTTTTCTGTGAATGTAACGATGTGATTTACTTTCGACTGTCATTATCTGAAATACAATGATCAATTCTTTCAGTTGGGTAACCTTTAGAATGTTGTAACCTTTTGTACTGATATTGAGATATGTTTCCGAAAGGAATATGTGTGTTACATACCACAATTTTATTTCAATGTGATGTTTCACATGTACGTGTTTTTGATCTGTGTTTCTATCTAAAGTCTTCTGTTAGTATAGATATTAAAACAAAATCGAAGAACTGGGTTAAAAGAATCCTGGTCAAGAAAGCTTATTAGGTAAAGTAACTAATCAGAAATTTTGATATGAGCAACTATGCATAAATGAAATTTTAATATCACTTTTCTTACTTATGATTTTCCGCCTCTTTCGGGAAATTAGTTATAAATTGCAACCCTATAGTTCAGCGAGTATAAATCTTCAGGGAAAGAACTCAATAATTAAACAGATATAACCAACTTATGGCACCTGCACTGGGGGGAAAGAACTGATTCGGTTAAGCAAAATACCAGTTCAATATTAACTTTGAAAGGAAGTAGCTCGGAACAGGTAATTGATTGATTGAATTGTTAATATCGTCCCAAGCTTAGTTGTTAATGAGCTTCTACAGACGGGACCTACAGTTTTTGGAAACGTGGGCCCCGAATCGCTCCGTTTAATGGACCCCGGTGGGAGTTGATCCCGTGACTAAGTGAACAGAACATTAAATTGATATTAACTAACTCGCAATGCGAAGACATCACGAACTTGAGCACGCACTGCATGATTTAAAGTAATTATTGTTTAACAAAATGTGAGCTGAGACAGGTAATATACTGTACAGCTGAGACTCGAGGAGTACTTCCTATGTACAGAAATTTAGCCATACCATTTTATTTTGGTTGTTATAATATACAACCGGCAACTGGGAGTCTTGGCTTCAATTTTCAATCATAGCAACGACCATTTTTCTATTATTTTATTTGAACATGCATAAATAATACAACACCATACAACCCCAGCTAATCGTGGTTTGATGTACGTATTTCCTAGGATATTAGCTTCCAGTCAACGCAACTGAAATTTTTTAGTTTGAATCCTGGTTAGAGTGAGGATGTTTGAGGAGTTTTCAAGATATTGACACTGGACTTAATTCAAAACCTTTGTTCAATTTTCTTTAGTACAGTTTTCATAATAGTTTGTTAAGCCATTAGTTGTGGAGTTGTGACAAAAGTCACTTATGACGATGGTGTAACAGATTTGCTTGAACCCAAACCAGAAATTCGTGGAAAATGCCTGACTGCAACACCCAGAAAAAACAATCACCAGCAGCCACTGATACCAACCACAATATAACATCTTAAATTAACCAAAAATCAAACTAATGCATAGGAAGAACCATCAAACAAGTAAAATACGTTCTAAAAACTTCCTTTTTATCATTGAATATAAATATTGTTTATTTGCCATTCTTAAAAGATCATTCAAGCACAAATACTCATAAATTTCAACGACGTGGAAACAGTGACAATGTGTGTTTGAGCCATGCCAAACTATCCAACGACGGTCGATCTTTTATTCGATCAAACGATTAATTATAAATTGCAAGTACCTAGTTGAAGAGCAATTGGAATTAGTAGGTTGAACATTCACAATTAAATTATTCTAAGATGTACCAGAAGAAGAAAGTAATATTGAATCCCTTACGTCTCGTAAAGTGTCAAGTTTTGTGCAGGTCCATCATCTCTTCAAAGTAAGAAAAAGTGGGGGGGGGGGGGAGATGTTCACGTGAATGATGTAAAGACTATTTGTGACCACATAATTTAGTTATAGAATTACTTCAAGTCGTTTGCTTTTGCGAAGTTTATAGCACTTACCGTGAAAATGCTAATCATTTATATTTTGAGTGGACGATGTCCTTTTCGTTCTCAGAAGAATAGTGTTAAAATGTTTTCCATGGCACGTTCTAGGCATCTAATTCGTTCATATCTAACATCTAATTTGAAAGATTGAGTAGTAATTTTCTGCACAGATCGTGGGAAGTTTAATACCGAGTGTCCTAAGGCTTAGAACATTGTAAGCAGCAAACGCCCTGACTCAAATTTGGTAGTGACCAGAGCAACGGTACATTAAAACCTTCAGAAAATTTGATTTTATGTTTCATTTTATTATAGAAGGTTGAGTAACAACACGTGCCTTGAGAAGGACAAGAGACGACAATCTTTGTGCTTGCAAGACATTGACCCTCCTCAATCTCTCTCTCTCTCTCTTTCGTTTTGTGTGCAATTCTCTTTTCTCGGTACGTTATGCGGTGGGAGTCTCGAAAACACTCTTCAAGTCCTTTTGGAAAGGAGGGATCAAAGACCACATTAGCACTCAATTTCATTTCACTTTGCGCTCGTGGCTCCTTCATCTTCGGCATCTCCTCTGTTTACTTGTATGCAAATGTCGTTTCCGCATTGTCGACCAAAACTGGTCGCTTGCTGAGAGGAACAGCACGCCGTTATTGTCAATGGTGAATGGAACAATACGTGAACTTCAAAATTCAAAGAACTGCAAACATAAACAATGTTTATTTACTCAGAATGGAACAAGCTGTTTTCTTTAAGTGGAAGGTGTACCGGAAGATCTAACAACAACAAGATATATCTCATAGTACTATTAGTTTCATCAATACAGCCAACAAGAGAACAAAAATTTTGATAGGTGCAAGAAGAAGATAGAAGAATGAGGAATAGGAATTTTAAGGCGTGTACACAGATTTAATTAGTTTACTCTTGTTCCATTCAATCCGGTACTAATCTTTAAAATCTTCCCTTCAAGCATGCTAACACATGCCGCAAGAGTAAGTGCATATACTTATAAGAAAAGTGAAACCAGTTACAGCGTTACTTGAAGGGAGTGTCTAATAGTGTGCATCATCGTTCTGTACTAAAAAGTTTTATTATTACCTGACTATTTAATTGCATTGTATTGTCAAGTGTCCTCAGTTGACAATACAATGGGCAGCGTCTGACAAGGGAAGGTGACCTTAAAATGATCTCATTTCTTGCTCTTAGGGATTCACATTATGAGGAAGATTCCTGCATTATAATTTATGTAAATAATATTATAAGCACTCTTTCGTCATATTCAAATTATATTCTATACTACGAGAAATTTTTGCTAGATTCCTTTTCTTCCTTCATCTCCACAATATGGGGGTGGCCATTCCAACATTTAGAGGTTACTCCATTTTGCATCTGTAGCTTAATCTGCATTCAACAACATACAACTGTTCCACACTTGTAAGTCTAGAACGTTGACATGGTGGTGCAATTAAAAGATGCCACCCCCTTTATCTCGTAGCAGAACGGTTTGTTTGAAAAATCTCGAAACACTTGACAATTTTAAGTGTGCTGCCCCATCCTCCGCGGTCTAGTGGCAAAACTTTTAATTTTCTTAAATGGCAGCATGGGTCAAGTGACATATCATTTGAAAGCTACTTCGATTCTAATTACAAAAATTGTATTATTTTTTAATTTGACTAAATACTTTGAGAGAAATTACGTTGTAAACGTTTACTTATTATGTACAGCCAGATTTCCAAAATGTAATATTTTACCCTATTAAATCTTATAAATACCTCCAATCACTCACCAAATAGTAGACGAGAGCTGCTAGGAACATTACTGAGATAAATTTGAAGATACTGAAACATCCTCCGCAGTCAAGTGGCAAAACCAACACATAGTTTGAAAGAGCTGTTGAATCTTTGACAACAAGTAAATTTGTTTGGTATATCAGTAAGAAGTCTGTTAGTTATTGCGATTTGATAATTTCATGACTGGAAACAGAAAGATCGTTATCGGACTAGTATATCTAGTAAACAGTAGTATGGTTGTTTTGTTTGTCACTACAGGTCACGTTATTGTAAAAAGGATTTGTTTCTATTAAATATAAATCAGAAATAAAAAAAAACTGATATATTAGAAATCGAGAAAGTTAAAAATGCATGTGAATGCTTTATGAGAAATTTACTTGGGAATAGTTAAATGCTAAAAATGAAACAGTACCCAACAGAGAAAGATCTTTATTAAAGGACAAGCTGTCCTGCACCAGCCTTCATACGTGTACAGTTGTGAGGAGGTTTGCTCTTGAATCCTCTGGTTTGTCTCAAACTTAGCTTGGGATAAATGAAGACAGAAATCACGTGATAAACTATTGTATATTATATATTTAAGTAATTTTCTAACAAAGACAAATCTTATGCCAATAAATACAGCTCGAAACACTCCGTAAAATTCACACTTG
>JAGDQP010058797.1:0-12492 GCA_022664845.1 Lepisma saccharinum | reverse complement strand
GAAGGAATAAGGACTTTCTGTTCTCTAAGTTACAATAACACATTCAGTTCAATGATTCATTCTTGTGCAATGACTATTTTAACAAGAAAAAAGACTTACATATCTGCGCAAGTCAGTCTAACGAATCTCAATACTGTAGGTTCAAATGATAATGGAACGCCCTGAAGCTCCTTATGTGCGATCCTATACTACAAACATGGTAACGCCACAATATAGACCATTGTTATGCAGCTTTTGGTCTCGCGATTGTCTTGCTGCAGCTTATAAGAAAACTACTCCAATGATTGGCTCTGTTAATACTTATCGCAACCAGTAACATGTATTCTGAGAGATTACCAGGAAAAACAATGGGTTCAATGCCTATGCTGTTACTGATGGGTACATGAACATTGTGGAGCCAAAGATCCCTATTTTATCTGCTGAAAGTAGCTACAAGTACTTCAACATCTATGGGCAGAGTGTCAAAAGCAGTCTTGGCAGAATTGTGAAAGATGTGCGTGTTACAACCAAGTCCCATTATCTTTTCATTTTTAAAATAAGATCGAATTTTAGTTAGCACATGTTCGTTTCCCCTTCTGTGCAAACCCCCTAAATTAGTATCGGCCGACAGTTCAACTACCTTTGTCTGTAATTATATGGTTACTATTTTGATTATATCTGCGGAAATTATTTCCGCAGTTTTCCCGTGTGTTTAAACAGAATCTAGTATTTTATTTCTCACTGGGTCTTCCAAATCATATGCTTTAAAATAATGTACTAAAACAGAAAGCAGTTTGATGCTTTATGATTTGACGTACCGTAAGCAATAAACCGCATCGACATGATCAAGATCATTTTTAAATTCCCCTCTAACGAAAGGAGCAAAGATATTCGTTATGATCGATTCACACTTTGTTCTTCCACAAAAGAATATTTTTCACCATTTTTTATTATTACTCGTGCAGTCGATACTCCGAAAACTTTGATTATAAAATACAGTACGGTATGCATACGTACCTTCGAACACAGCTAGATAGTATTCAGATTTAGATGGCTCCAATTTAAGAAAATAGCTGGTCATACTCCCCGATGTGGCTTTATTAACCGAAACTTCTTTGGGTTTTCTAGCTTCTATGTCTTCCTTTTATAGAAGTCTTCCTAACACTTGCTATGGAAAAAATCGATCCACACATTGTATACTTCTCTTTTGATTTCGAATTGTCACCACAGGTTTCTTGTATGAACGGAAATTTTTCTTTCAGTATCTCATTGAAATGGCACTTTCGTTTCTTTTTTTTTCAGCGGTTATGGAGGAATTTAAATTTAAAACACGCAAATCCAAGCAAAATACGTTGCACCACGAGGTGTTTTACAAAGAACTCAGCAACGAAATCGCACAAACAGAAAACTTCACCTCTTACAACTGGCGCCACCGCCTTGTCGGCCAAGGTCCGTAGAAGTGCCTCATCCACGCGCGAAAGATGAACAAGCATTCACAGACTTTATTTTCAGCTGACCATAGGCATAACTGAAGCACTTATACCGATAAATTGAACGTTGTGCTTTTCGCCAAGTTTGGAGCAAGAACTCGTCTGCTAGCATGCTGACAAGGTTCAGAAGGCTTGAACATTCGAAACAATGTGCATTTCTTCTTCTTTTCGTATGTAAATTGGGATGTGGTGATAGTCATACAAATCTTCATTGTATGAGAATATATCGATAAATCCGGAACAAAACCGGAGAGAAAAAGTAAGCGGAGACACAAGGGCTCATTCCGGGACTGTTCCCCAAAAATCGAAGACGTCTGGTCACCTTAACTTTAGATAAAAGATCACTGGATTTGTCCGAGGTTGACCTTGCACGATACGCAGAAATTCCATCAGCTTTGTTTATACGCGGCACTTATTTGACATACGCTGTTCTGTTTAGCACTATTTCGACTTGGGGGCTGTTTTGATAATGGCGTTTTCGTGGTAACTTTGTATGACCAACGGTCAACGGCACTTTGTCGCCCGAATTCTTCTGTCAGGCGCTGTTATGTCGTGCTCTATTCTAGCAATGCTGCTCTGTCATGTAATCACCATGACTACCACTCCAACCTCCCATACTGTTGATTTCCCATAATGTTGTGTTAATCTCCCATAATGTCTGATAGTAGTTAGTAATAATTGCACCTCTAAAATTTAGTGCGCCCTGGGCCCATTTAAAAATCCATGTCTGATCTAATTAAGTACTTGACAGTCGAAACTGCCCTATTCAAGTGCATTTTCTACTCTGCTATGGATTTTAGCCCGATCCTAAACTGTTTAGTGACCAAAGAAAATTATTTTTAAGTTAAAATCATATATTTTTCTTCGTCTGCACGTGACATTTACTACAGCCCCTAAAGGGCATACCAACTAGTTAGTTCACCAAGTTTCCCACCTAGTATGTCGTAGCTATGAAATTACACTACTGTAGCCATCTTCCCCTGATAGGCATCTGCCCTGAAATCACTCTACTTAGTGGTTAATCAGTTAAAAGTTGTCGACTGACAGACGTACCTGGATGATCTATAGGGTTTTGAGCTCTTCTCACCGAAACACCTCTCGTAGTCTCTGAGTTAGTAGTTCTGTAGTTGGAAGTTTTTCACATACGAACGAAGGAATGGATCTTGATGGCCTGTGTGGCTCTGAGCACATCTCGCTAAGAACTTTCCAACATTATGCCAACCATCTTCATAGCCATCAAGATCCGAATTCAAACTGGTTCAAAGATGATTGGACAGACGAACAAAGAGACAGATGGAGATTATAAGGCTTCAGCACAACGTACGAAAATAATATGGACTTATTGGTGTCTGTTACATTGTCTTTCAAAGTTGTTGTTGAACAACACTCTACATTGCAACTTAAATATCGCTGTTTGATTTGTTTTCATGTCAAATATGACTCCCGCTTTCATTCAATAATTTTAAAGGCAATGCTAATTCATGACTAATTTTCTTTTATACCGCTTACTTCCGTATGCTTCTGATTACTCTTCTTAAATAGTAATCCTAAATCGCAACTTTAAAAGGGAAGTCAGAATTTTCATAATTAACAGCGAAAGTGTCGTTATCGGACGTCATTTTGAAAAATGGCGTTTTCCCATCAAAAATATTTTGGTATATATTTAGTATGTTATTTATGATACTTTTAAAAAACGAATACGGTTGGTTTTATTTTTGTTGCAATTATTTCAAGGTCAAATATATTCAGGCGCCTGTTCAACTGCTCATTAGATACACAGGCATAGATGCTCTTAAGTGTCAATTTCTCATCATTTCGATCTTTATTCACTACTAGATATTTTTCATTGAACACTTGGTCTGCTTTCAACTGGTTACCGTTTATGTTTTTCACTGTACCTTCGCATGAGACTTAGATTTTTCTACTTTCCTTGGGGACTTAGATTAAGAAGTACAGAGAACGAAACACTAATGTAGAGTCGACGCGTCCCTGTTTATAGTTACCTTTGTTGCAGTTGAGAATGAAGAGAGTTTTATTGTAAGAAAAACTTAAATCATCTATTGATCATATTGTAGGTAAGTAATGGTACCATCGCTTACTAGTATGATTTACTGAATGTTGAGTTTTTGTTAGGTTATTATCTGGAGCAAAGGTTATCTTGTACGGATATCAATATTGTTGATGAACGTCTATATGTCAATACCCCATCTACTGTGTAGTAGCAATTTCTGAATGACTGAATATCACAATAAATCATATTCGTTTGAGCATCTGCACGAACGTAATCTAAGCTCTCATTTATGTAGTTTGGTACAAACTGCAAGGTACAGTTACAGATTAACACTCTTGTTCAAAATTAATTTCTATATTACTGGACTCGACGATTTAGCTACGACCTTAAACCGCCATTTTCAAGTTGAGATATGGCCATTTTCACATATAGCTGTAGCTCTGAAATGAAGTATTGTGCAACCTCGATGTTCTATACATTTCTTTCTTATTTGCACGTCAGAAATCTTGTGAGTTATTTTTGCCGGTGTTATTTTGCAACACCTTGTATACGGTGGGCAACTAGGTAGTCTTGTGTCTATGCTTTCAGGAACATTGTAGTGGCTTCTGTGATGAAAAACGTGTCTTTTCACGACTCTCACTCATTACTACTTAATAAATAGTTATTACGATGTTCAAAACAAGCTGGTAATCTTCTATAGACGGAACCTACAGTTTCGGTAAACAGGGTTGCGAACCACTTCGTTTAACGGACGCCTCGTAGGACTTGAACCTGTGATCACTTGCACTGAAAAAGGATCGTGCTAAACTAGGATCTCTATTGAGGTGTTTTCCAATAAGGATGTAATTAAAAACACATTTTGAATTTCTTATTTCTTCATTGTTTATTAACGTTTTTAAATACAAGAAAGAACATAAGGACAAGTTAAAAAAAGGACGGTTCTCGTAAAGAATTCTTAACTGCAATATTTGAAATCATATGTACGCTTGTGTGTACGGTTTTCATACAGGTCTGGAATATTCCGTAAAATATGTTAAATATTCTAAATCTGATTTCTCAAAAAATATATCGACAACGTCAGTTTGAAATTAATGTACAACCTTTTTACAAAGAATCTTTGAACCCTCCAACGTTAAAAGAAACTAAGTCAAATATCCAAGTTTACAGAGCAGGATGAAAACACTACCACTATTACGAATATGACACGTTTATGTTTCTATATTTAGTGGAGAAACTAACTAAATCAATATCCAAAATACTCGACACCGTTGTAAAGGTTCCCCGAAGCCAGTTACTCTGAATAATGTCGGCAGTGAATTCTGAATAGTTGGTCCATAGGCTGTAATCAAAGAGTCCTTGGTTCGATGCTCATTATTAATACACATGGTTGGGAGCTAGTTTAGATTATAGGTCCGATCCTTAGGGCGCCATCTTCATTTTATGAGAGGTAATGGGACACTACCACCGGTTGATTCCGCAGGAATTTCGTTGTAAGATAAAATGAATTGTATCGGCGGCAACAGCAGAGGAATTTCGTGTCTCTGGGAAGAACACCCATCATTGTCATTACCATCACCATCAGAACGAGTAAAACTGGCACGATGTGTTCACGCATATCTTGTGAACCTATCTCAATTTTTTCTACCTTTACAGGCGTAATGGACCAGGAGGTACCAGAATGTTTAAACAGGACAGGGGGGTACAGAAAGTTCCATATTCATGATCGAAAGTTCGTTTGGATTCCATATGAAACTGTAAAAGCCATGTCGTTAAAACAAAATTTAAATAATCAAGACTACAGCACAAACATATAACAGTAATGCCGATGTCTCTCACTTTGAGCAACGGAATTCCACAAAATTTCACATACCAGTTTCTTTTCAGAATATCGTGGACTTATGTTTCAATTGAACGAATAAACAGGAGATCGGTGTTCTCGATATTTATTTTGCATAACTTGAAGACCCAGCAAGTTCTGCTCACTGCCAATACATGAAACTTTTATATCAACAAATAAACTCAATGATACTTTTGGTTGAGTCAAGCAAGATGTATACGTCGATCTATGGCATCCTTCGCTGAAACCACATGTGAGCATACTCAGTCAATCAGGCTTTATGATCGTTTTCAAAATCGATTAGTATTAGCTGCAGATCTCAGCTTTACCTGGGATGCCAAATTAAATAGCTCATCCTTACGTTATAGTACCACTTGGGTTATGTCATATCTCATATGAAATCCACAATGATACAATCGTCATGTAGCTTGCATACGGTGGTAAAATATGTTAGGTTAGATTAGGTCAATGGCACTCTTGTTGAACCCCCTCCCCATCAAAAAAAAAAAAAAAACTCGATCAAAAGTCTATCACCAAGTATACTCTACCATCTTTCCCTGGTAACATTAGAAATCCATTTTTGAAGCAGGTTGTTGCAAACGTAATTAGATATGGTCGATTTGTATATCGGATATACAAACAAATGTGATTTAGTATAATTTAGGGAAACTATGGTCTTCTTTTCTTTACAATATCTTTACGTAAAGAAGTTTGAATAAAGAAATACTGCACTAGTGATTTACGTCTTTAGAAACATTTTATGTGATAGTTTCGAAAATGTTGCAATCCCTTCAGTTGATATAGTTAGGAATGAATTGAACTTTAAATTAAATATACTTAAGGTTTCAGCACTGTAATGTCCCGGACTCACTTTCAAGGTGAAGATAGAGCCTGTATGCAGTGCCGGATCTAGGGTACCTACCTAGGAAGTAAAATCGCATATTAAATTGAAATAAACCTAAACGTTTTCAAAATTACAATACCGGCACGCTAAGACATTTCTTATGTTATTCCATACAACTTACCTTCATCTATAAAATTTAAAAGCGCGAATCAAGTCAGGTCTACTGCCTTATTAGAGTTAGTAATAGCACACGCCGATCATAATAGTAAAGACGGTGGTAAGACAACGTTTAAAATAGCCGTGTCCTATCGAGGATAATGACAAGAAAAGAACCCAACCTGACCTTCCTAACCTCCACTAATCGTTCCTAATACATTTATTATAATATATATGACAATATAAGAACGTTTTTGACTGTAAAAGTTAAGAAAAAAAAATACAATTTTTCATATTACTATTATGATCTGACGCTAGTAATTGCGATGCCACGACAGGCTCCCTAGAAGTTAACAAAAGTACACTACGTGATGCGAGACAGTGTTGTGGCCGTCTCGTCAGCCGGGCTAAAAAACGATGGAAAGGGCGGTGGAAAGGGTGGCAAAATTTAACTTTGTCCCCCATAACGAAATTTCTAGATCCGGCTCTACCTGTATGTTTACCTAGTTAATATGGCACCTCTAAGTGAAAAAAAAAGTGTTCCCATTGTAGTTAAGAACTGTATTTTTAAAAAGGCTTTCGATCTCTGTGTTTTTGTTTCAAGCTACTTGAAAAATACGTAAAGCACTAGTACTCATTATAGCATATTTCAGTGTACAAAGAACAGTATGTTTGTAAGTATTAAGTATCGTACTTAAATTTGCATTTAGGCATCAAATTCATTGTAGCAAATATAGCATCTTGGTTTAATGTTTTGCCCCAAAGCAATGCAACTAGGATATACGCCAGTCACTTTGAAAAAGATAAACTTCGGTTCTACGGTGACATTACCGTAAAACTGTTCTTTTACAATGGTTTGGCCGTTATCGTAACGAAATATTCACCATAAAAAATTGCGGTGTTTACACTCTATGTTGGTCTCCGTGTTAGCGTTTACAACTATTTCATCGTAATGCAGACACTTCTTTACAATCTAGACCATTTTTGTGGCGAAGGTGAATTAACAAACTTAACCACTGATTATTTTTCATGTATTGTCATTCATTGGGGTACTTAACAATAAAAAAATCTAAGGTATGTTCAATTGATCCAATAACATTTTTTTTATCCAGTTTCCTTTGTAACATTTTTTTTGTGCATTTTACAGTACATTATTTAGCTACAGCATGTGTGTTTGTTTTACTTTGCTTAGTTTACATTTTGATCTACACAGGTAGCTATGAACTAAGTCCATCAGAAGTTTAAGAATAAAGTCCATCAGTGATCACCCTTTCAGGAAATGGAATGAGGTGGAGCCCTTATCTAGATACCATTTGTCTGATGAACCTGAGAAAGATCATGTGAAACCAAGCGCCTTATGGCTCTGTATAACCTTTATTTTGTTAGTGGGAAGAAAAGGATGAACATTAAGCCGCCTTAGTCTTAATTCGAGGCACTATCACAGAATTCGTCTGGTGTGACAGAGAATCAGGAAACCCTAAGTCCCAATGGTCAACCTGATCACAGTTCTAGCTGTACCGCGGAGACTTTTGCCCAAAATGTCTAACAATATGGATAAATTAAGCTATAGTGTATGAAGTACATAAAATGTAGCCTTCCTACTTGTTCACTCTCAACACATAACATTAGTAATAGTGTTGGAATTTAGTAGACAGCAAAGTAAAGAAATATAAAAGAAATGGGAGCCACGGAAACATATGACAAGAGTCCGCAAAAAAGTTGGATGCTGTTCCCAAGCTAGGAAAACATTTACTTGATCCCACAGCAAGGAAATGGTTGAAGATAATGGCTGAATTGGTGTTCTGTATGAGTGTTTTGAGGGAAAATGCCTCTGAGCTTTACTGCAACATCTTCAGAAAGAACGTACTTTTAGTTTTGGACCACCAGAAGACGATGAAGAAAAGAAAAAAAGGCTATACGGAAGAGTATGTTGTGCTTGGAAGTTGCGGGACATAAAGAGGATGTACGTATATTGTGTATGTGTATATATACGATGTATCGTGTCTCATAAAACTTCAACAAGTTCCTTTTTCTCTCTCTCTCTCTCTCTCTCTCTCTCTCTCTCTCTCTCTCTCTGTCTCTCTCTCTCCTTCTGGCTTCACTCTATATCGTCTGGTATCTGGGACACCTTTAACGCTTGTGCGAAAATGATGTGTTGGGTCAGTGTAAAGTAAAAGCGGAGTTTTCAGTATGTTTGGTAGTGGTAGTGGTGGGTAGTTGTGTCGTAAATTTGAAGCAGCCAAGATAGGCCAGAAGCTATGAGGGCTCATAACTATCCTGGTAGCCAAGTTTACGTTGTGCGTGTTGTAATATCTGGCCTCAAATATAGTCCACATTTTCTTTCTACTCTCTTTTTTTTTCTAAATTTAACTCAGCGGCGATGAGATTGGAGAAAAGAGGACGTAGATGCAGAACGGGGTAGACAGTAGCAGAGCGAGTTAGTTTTAACCAAAGGAAAATTGTTATCAGTGGTTTGTATAGGAAGTAGAGGGAGAAACTAATCAATATTTCTTTATGTAATGTGAAAAACGTGAGAGAAAAATTAGTTATGATCAAGCAGTTATGAGTTGGTACAGCTCGTAAAATTGCTCTCTCGTTTCTCCCTTTGCTTTTAAGCTTTTGTTGCTAGAGAGTGTAATCTTTTCTTTAGCTATCCCTTCATTATGGTTGCGTGCTGGTTACATGTTTGAATTTTTAAAGAAAGTATTTTGCAAGATCAAAGGTGTGTGTTGTTCTTAATAGCCGTCTCATTTCTATGGTTTGTATTATGTTTCCTTTAGCTTGCAAAACTCTGATCCTTTATCTCGATCGTAAAATATTTAAAGAACTAGATGCTAACTTTTAGCCGAATTTTAACGTCCTAATTACCCGGTGGCCTACTTCAGTTTAAAGTAGATCCAGGAACATTCCACTAAGGAACATATTGAGGAATTCATACTTATTAAACATTGGCAATATCCAGTCATCTACATAAAAAAAGACGAAATAAACTTGTTGTGTGCACATGCAAGATTACTGGTAGAAAAAAAAGTATCCGTACCTCGAGTGAAATTGTATCTTACAAAAATAAAACCTCACCAATAATTACTCAGTAAACGAAATACGAAACTGGTGCCAAAATTTTGTAACTTTTACAAGAGAGGGTTACGAAGTGTGAGTCTGAATCTCGTGTAAAGGTCAATGACATTTTATAGACTTTGTGTATTGAATCCAAATTTTGCGATTCTTTTTTAATCTCATGTATAGTTTTCAAGATATCTTTCGCACAAAAATGTATCAAATTTAGTTACCGATAATTTTTTAATAGTTCTGTACAGAATGATAGTTTGCACGTCATTTTGTGAACAACGTCAGAGAGCGTCTAAAATATCAATACAAAGGCCATCAAGCAGTCTTCTTGGACGCACCTCTCCAAAATTTCTAATTTTCGAACGATTCAATTGAGTTAAAGTAGTCGAGAATACCAGCACTGTCATATATCTAGAGAATATGGAATACTGTATATTGGTGGAGAACAAACGTTCGTTCTTTTTATTATTTTCAGACAGTGAAATTAACTCCAGCATTTATTTCAGAGAGAAACTCTCGCGGGAAACGATATTTTACTTCTCTGCGTAAGTATTCTATGTGGGATAGGTTTCACATGTAATTTAGAGAATTTGGGAAGTTTTCGCAGGACAATTTTTCGTTCTGTTTGGTCGTTTTTCTGCGAAATACCACCTGTAACGTTCTAATTGCTCAAGCATTAGTACACTGAAGTACCAAAAGTCGTGGGATATCTACCTAATAACGTGTGAGACACCCTCGAACAAGGTGAAGTGCAGCAACTCGACGTGACAGGAACGTGACAAGTCGCTGGTAGTCCGCTGGAGGAATGTACAGCCATGCAGTCTCGATTGCCGTCCACAATTCGGTGTTGTTGTAGGTGGAGGATCCTGGGCACGAATAGCCCGTTCGATAATATCCCACATGTGTTCGATAGGGTTCATGTTCGGTGATCTAGGGGGCCAAATTATGCGTTGTAAGTTGCCAGAATGTTCCTCAAACCAGTTGCGCGCCATTACGGCTTGGTGACATAGAACATTATGTCATCCAAGAAAATCTCACTGTAGGCAGGGTACACGAAGTTCATAAAGGGCTGGAGATGGTCACCAAGCAGATTAACATAGTGCTGATCGATCAATGTACGATACAAGCGGACCAGTCATAAACCGTGCCAGGTAAACACACCCCACACGATTATGGAACCACCACCAGCTTGCGCAGTGCCTTGTTGACAACGCCAACTATCATTCTGTGCTCGAACACCGGTAATTTCCTTTCGGGTTGTCATAACTACGGTCACCGCATTTCACTGCACTCAGAAAAGTCCAATTGACCACACTGCAACTGCTTTGCGCTTTACGATCGGTTTGCCGCGATGTTACAGCACCTTCAACTAGTTCCCTCTCGCTATCCCATGACATTTGTCACTTCGGCGTATTAACATATAAGACCTAATCGTCATATGCTCTACTGATAGATCAAAATATTGCATCCCCAGATATAACTGACCCCCTTTCCGGCGAGATTTCTGTGATAGAAATACTGCAGTTCAGTTTCAAATATTTTATTTAAAGAAAATGTAGCAATTGCGATAAGCCCTTGTCAAAGCTAACCACTTCTCAAATATATAGTAAATTAAAGTTTTCTCAGTGGATGTGTTATGGGGCACTTCATTGTTGTTTTCTATAATATAAACAATAAGAATAAATTAATACGCAGGCGCCGTACACACTAAATTCGTAAGAGCAGAACATTTCTTCTTTTTAGATCGGAATTTTCAATCGAAAAGAGTGGTTTTCAACGAAACGCTTTTGCCTTGGGTAGAAAATGAAGATCAAAGGAAAAAAGTGCTGTGTCCATTCTTGCGATAAGACTGCCATCACTTAGTTGCCTCAAGGGCCTTTTCAACAAGCTATCACGGATGAAGATGGTATGCATAATCTGTCTGCCACAAGCCAATCTTTATTTGATTTGCCGGCATGCACAATGCTGATTCTGAACTTTTAAAACACTCTCCTTTAAAATCAATAGATTTGCAAGGCACGTTCTTTTCCTGTGTTTTTTAAATTTGATCTTTCTAGATGGAATTTCGATGCTTTATGGATGTTATTTATCCTTGAAACTTGAATGAGCGATTTCTTATCTTTCTAGAGTTTGTTCTTAGTGTATCATGACTGCTAGTTAAGTTCGTTCTCCACCGTTTGTAACCGTCAAGGTTATTGAAAGACGAAGCCAGACCATGAAATTTATCGCAAAAACTACAACATCAACTAGTTCCCATCGAAAAGAACTACCATAGATAACATTTTCTTTCGAGATTAAATTACTCGTCTTTTCTCCGATGAAAATCCTCTCTAAAAGAGTGGTTCCTCTTTCCGCTCTCAAAAGATGAAATATTACGCTCAAATCGAGCGGAATTACGCTATGAAATTAGTGTGTAGTATAATTATGAAAGTTTTTACCCAGAGCAAGCTGGAGAAAGTTCAAGCCAATATCTCATCTACCATCTTGACTCAGACTTTTTGTCAGTGCCACAAACCGAAAATTCTCCAAAAGAAAAATAAAGATGATTTTACAATTTTAACATTGCAATATACACAGTCCGACAATTAAGTAATGAGACTGATTTTATTCTGACGAAACAAACAAAAGTAATTGAATAATACCTGTTTATTATTCGAAGTACATCCCTCCTGCATCAATACAACGAGTGGCACGATCACACAAGGAGTGGAATGACTTCTACAACTCAGTTTGTGGTATTGCCCGTAATGCCGCTATCACAGCTGCTTGGATGACTTCAACCCTGTCGAAAAGTCGTCCTTTCAATGGCAACTTCAGCTTAGGGAACAGGAAATAGTCACAGGGGGACATATCTGGTGAGTAGGGGGATGATTCAGCACACACACTTGTTTTGTGGCCAAATATTCCGCAACAAGTACTGCTCGGTGAGCTGGAGCTTTGTCATGGAGAAGGAACCAGCTACCTGTGGTTGAGCATTCAGGCCGAACACGACGTATTCTCTTCAACAAACGCTCCAAAACACCTAAAATAAAACTGAGCATTAACTGTGTGACCTTCTGGTACAAATTAATGATGAATGATACCCTTACTGTCGTAGAAACAAATG
>JAGDQP010058795.1:0-12492 GCA_022664845.1 Lepisma saccharinum | reverse complement strand
CTTTTCGTGGACCCAGGACAAGAAATATGGTTATTTATCTTCATTTAATTTGTTTCCTATTTGTTGAATAGGAGCTGAATAAAGCGACAAACGGTCCCGTATTATATAGGATAATCCCGAATTTTAAAGATTTGTCTCGGGGCTCGTATTACTTCAGTCGGGACATCTACATGTCCCTAATTTTAAAACATGTTCAATATTCTCATTAGTATTGATTATCAACCAAGGGACAACCCTAAAAGTCCCATAGTGTATTGATAATGTGTTGAACTGTACAATTGTCATATAACTTTACGTTTTATTTCCAAAACACAGGATGTCCACGAAATAATGGTGCAAACTTCGGGAGGTGATTATTTATATCAACAGAAGAAAAATATTCCTTTGAAGAAATTAAAAAATATGCATAGTTTTGGAGATACAGGGCCTCGAATTACAGATGACGTTAAAGCTCGACACGTAATGAAATAAGCGGTGTTGGCTTAGTAAATCACATCAAATCTTGATTATTTAATGTAAATAATCACCTCCCGAAGCTTGCACCATTATTTCAGGGACACTCTTTATATTCAAGATTGATTATAACCTATAAGAAATATTTTTGACATTATTTTGATAATATTTTCTTCTTACGTCAGTGACGTCATTGATGCATGTAGTGTTCGTAGGTATGTATATTTGGTACGTGTTCAAAGCTGAGTTTATATACTAATCATTTGTCAAAACTGTTGTCTATTTTATATTATAAAGATGTGTAGCTTTGTTATAATGGAAATCACTTTGAACGTTTCTCTCTCTGTATCTTTACAGAACCAACAGTCAGAATATCGAGAGTTGAAGTTACATTAAGTGTGCCAAACAAAAGTTCAAGAGATTCATCAACACTACAATCATCATGAAAATCAGAACATAAAAAATGGAAACGAAAAGTATTATTATTTGTAACAATATTCTATGTTTAATACCTCTATTCTTACTATTTGTAATTCATACACTGCCAATAAAAGTTTAAAGTACAAAATATATTATTTTTAATTAATAAAACAAATAATTACTTAAACTTGCTCATTGCACTATTTATAGTTTGTATAGTAATATAAAAAGTACGCCTCATACACAGGGAAATGGTATACTTAGGGCAACTGTCAGTATTAACCACTGAAGATTTTGTTAACACATTAACTAGGTAGTGCAACGTTGTCGGAAGGAGAGGACCTAGAGTCTAGACCATTAGCCTATAGTAGGACTTGTTGTCGACTGTGAACGACTGACAAGTTAAGATTTCCCAACATAGGCCCAACCAGTCTGTTTCTTGTAGGATGGGAGTGGATTTTAACCAGGAACATGGGTGTGGATTTTAACAGTTAAAGGCGAATCGTGATGGGTCGAAACCCAAAGTTTCTAGGCTGGTCCATATAAAAAATAAAGTTTCCCGAAGTTTAAAGTATGGTTGCTAGGGTAAATAAGTATTGTTGCCCTATGACATCAATGGGTACTTAAAGTGTTGTGATTGATTCATATATGTGGAAGTACTAAATAAATTAACTATCTTGGAATGCGTTATTGTATGTTATATATAGTACAAAACCTGATTTTGTGGGATAAGTTTAGATACCTTCCCGAAAAACTGGAATGTAAATTAAACTCGGTTACCTTGCGTTAAGTGTAGTTACGTGCATATATGAGCATACACCGTAGTATTAATTAAATATTGAAATGATTTCTACATTAATAGGGAAGGATGGGAAATGACAAACATGAAGTAGAGAAAGAGGAATTCAATGTCCGAGATCTATTTGCGTCAGACATACATTTTCTCAGTTTTACACACAATTTGAAAACACTCGAAGAATATAATAATACACTTTGGAATTGGTAATGTTCACTGTCCAGATTCTTAACACAGTCTAAGACACAGTTCGGATTTTAAAAAAGACAAAGTTCCATAATTCACAGGATCACTTTGACTTCCATTGTTATACCGACAAAGGCGTAAGAGAAAGAGAGCGTTCTTCTACAATCTTCTAGCGTCCCTCCTTCAGTGTCCTTGAACACTGTATCTTTTTTTTTTTTAAATTAATCGAATAAGCTAATTTTCTTTATGAGAAAGGAAGTTCGTAATAAGTTTGAGTCCGAAATATTTTCTGTTGGAACTTAGTAATTTTGCTTGCTACATAATTTTTGTTTTAGTTATTGCAACGGCGACAAGAATCAGCAATAAGACAAGACATTCAACGCCATGTGTTGAAAATGACAAAAACATTCCTGAAGATACATGTGTAAAATATATTTCGTACTAGAAATTGAACATTACTCTGATCAATTGAGATAAAATAATTTAGCTGTTTATTTTATGAAGTAATATCAATATTATCCAGAAAAATGAATGAGAACATACGAAATACATATCGTCAAAACATTAATACTAATAAACATCACGTATTTGACTTGAATGATACAAATTTCTGTGTTATCAAGTTATACAGTATCTATAATCTTCAGTCAGAAAATGTAAATGATAGTAAAAGATGGGAAAGTAATTAGCTAATTAAAATGTATTTCGTACAAATTCAGGTACTGCAATAAACTAATCGATTTATAACATTAAAATAATAAGCTTCGTGAGTGTTTCTATATATGTACGTTCCACGAAAGACGTGTTCACCATCCCCTGCATATGAAAGGTTATGCTGTAAGGGTTGCTCATAAATATGTACAGTTGCGATCAATTAAATCATTGGGGCTCCAGGAACAAGAAAAGAAGAAAACATTTGAAAAAAAAAAATTCTGGTTGTAAGCGTCTATTTTCTCTAAAACCACGCCTTCCACTCTAAGTATCGTATGATAGCTTATGACGTGAGTGTTTCACACAAATTTGTATGGTCTTGGTAAGTTGAATCATTAAGGTTTCAGGAACAAAGAAAGATGGATATAAAAGATTTGATCTTGACAATCGGAACAATGAATAGCAATTAAGAAGTTGAATTTAGAAAAAAAGACGTGACCTTGATAATCTTAACAATTAAAATGAAACTGAATTAGAAACAATTAACTTATTGTATTTTTATTCTTAATATTTTACGTTGCTAGATTCATTGATAGATCTGATAATTAAATGTATATTCAGTAACTCACAGTTCGATTAACTCAACAGATAAGTTATTGGTCCATTGGGCAGCGAGCCGCTGCAAATATATTGCTTTGAAATGGTCTTTCATTTCATACAAATTTTAGTCCCTACAAAGGTTATTGTCTGAAGCTGAATTGTAATGTTACATAACTGGTAGATAGCTAATGAAATATACATTTGTCGGTCCATAGGTTTGTAAATCCTTGCTACTCGAGTATTAAATTCTCGAAATAGTACTGTTATGAATTTATATCAATAATAACTTATTTTGGTCGGAAACAATAAATATGATCTGCGCTTGTGACGGAATGACAGACTTTGTTCTGCTGAGTGGCACATTGAAACGAATTTCTTCGTGACATCGATCATGAAAGAAATTAGATTAGATCATGAAAGAAAGATTTTAAATATTTCATATATGCGTATTATATATAGGTAATACATCATAGATACAAATAGAAAATATATTTCACACCCAAAATCGATATTCGTAATTATAAGGATAAAGTTACCAAGTGACATAAAACACAAACACAAGGTATGAAGGAACACGTGTCGCACAAAATATAATATGTGAAAATGAATCTTGTTTTCTTTTCTATGCGAAAATCTTAATGTAGAATTCGCCCATAAGCTTGAACATATGAATATTTTCACAAATATACATCTTGAAAGTTATCAACTGCTCTAAACTCTATTCTACATAGTCTTATATTATTTGATGTAATGCGTTTACAGCAATAGAAACGGGACATCAAGTGATAAAAGATAAGGAAGTGTCAAAATAATAAATGAAGTTATTCCAGTCTGACGTACATTTGAATAAGTAGACTGGAATATACATTACGATTAAAAATTGATATGTGTAGTATAATCCGCACAGGGACAAAAAAAAAGATAGCAGGTTGGGCTTGAAAGAGAATCAGATAGAATTGTTCTCACACAAAAGGAGAAAATGTGCTGGAAATAATTAATTGAAAAGACTTAACTGACAAGTGATAAGAAGGCAGAAGAATGTTGTACACTGCCTGCATTAGTTGTAACGGCTTCTGTGAACCCACAAATCGCTGTAATCTTATAAAGGGGACGACGGCCATGATCCTTGCGACCGACCTGACCCACGCAATGTCAGAGTTGAAGCCATTAAGAGGCTTCAAAGGTACATGGAGAGTTCAACAGCATCCTTGGCCACATCGATCGTGAGCTGCCCTAACTTCGTTTTTCTCGACGATTTTTTCTCTACTGAAATGGGCTAATATGTTGCAGTAAAAGGCCCAAATGAAATTATACTACTAAAAACACGAATCATTCCTCGACTTATGATTAAATTGCATTTTGACGAACTCGTATCAGGTACATTTCGTTGCAAATCGAAAATTACACTTAGCTCTTCCAAAGCTCTAAGTCTAATAGTGCTCTCTGTTTGTCTTTTGAAAGTTCATATTTGGATACCAGTATTTCATTTTGAACCGACTATCTCTAGCATGACCTTGTTAAGAGAAAACATTGAGACACAACATTATCAATTTCTCTGGAGGGCGAGGATGCTAAGGTCACCAAGACAAATAATAGTACATTTTATGAAAAATATTTCAGATATATATATAGAGTAAATCTTACAATTATCATTAACACAGGTCCTATCTTATGTTTTAGCTTCCCTAACGGCGTAGTTTAAAAGGAACCTCATAATTCTGCTCAGACCCATCCATCCGTCTGTCTCTCCGAGGCCAAAAAAAAAAACTTCAGCAACCACAAGATGTAGAGAAGTGGTCTGTGTTGATTAGTTAATTTTATCGCAGCTCCTACATGTTTGGAAGTAAGGACCTATTAGGCTGCAAAAGTGCATTTTTATCAATTAAAAATATTCCAAAATCCTTCACGCTAAAGTATGTACTGATTTGTAGAATGGTAGCTTACTTGGTAATGAGAAGAGTACACAGTTCATTTAACTGCCACTCAAGAGTTCACAGAAATTATATATTTTCGAATAGAAACACTGTTCGATTGATTTCATCAGTTTGCCGGAAGGAGCAAAATGGCAGTTCAGTTCTCGATAATTAGAAATAATTTTTATCCCGTGTTCAAGAGAAGTACTCTGAAGATTTTACGATCTATAATTTAGTGATAAGTGTGCGTGTATATGTATGTGAATAAGTACCTTTTCCATTAACATTTAAAATTATATGCTTTACTAATAATGAATTCAGTACAAAACCTTACATCTAAAGGTTTTGCATATCTTGAGTACGCGGAAAAACTTAAAATTAAAGAACATGGGAGGCCATTGCCAGACATAAATATTGTTGAAATAATTAAAACACGAAAGATATTAATTAAAGGATTTTCAAAAGGAACTTTAACAATGATAATAATTGGATATGTGATTGCGAGGTTAGAAATACACTATTTTGTTTTCTACGTCTTTTATTTAGTGGTGACCATTCGTGGACGAAAACAGGTGTCACTTACTTAAACCATTTAAGTACGCGTATAAAGAAGCTTGAGTGCTGTGCCATACATTTGAAAAATATGTTACAATTAACATTCTTCGGACAGGTAAACGTAACTTTACAGTTAGATAGTACCTATAGAAGGAAAATTGCAGAAGACAACGAGAAAAATATAAACAACAGGTGTGTGCTGAATATTATTATAAACTGGATTCGGTTTCTTAGGCTTTCGAATTTGTTTTGAGGGTCGCGATGAAACTGAATTTTCATCCAGTCCCGGAGAATTCAAAGGGTTAATTGTCTTAGTGCAGAATTAGATGCTGTTTTAAAAGTCATTAAGAAAAAAGTCACAGTGTTTAAGGGAACGTCGAAAACAATACAGGATGAACTGCTTCAAGTATTGTTAGAGATATGTGATGATGAAATTAGAAAAAGTAAAGGATGCAGGTTTCTTGACAGTTATAGCAGACGAAACAAGAGATATTTCTAGTATATTTCAGATTGTTACTGTTTATCGATATCTAAAGAAATGCAAGCTGGTTGGAGGATATTTTAACTTCGTTTCTTTTCCGCAGCATGATGCCAAAAAAGTAGCTTCTTGTTTATTGACTGAATTGGAAAGCATACGTTTAGATCATGATAATTCATGGAAATTAATCGCACAGACTCATGACGGAGCTTCTGTTATGTCGGGTTGTTCTGGAGGTGTGCAAGAAACATTTCCAAATGCTGAGTATATACATTGCTATGCTCATCAAGTGAATCTAGTTATGAACAAAGCTGCTTCTATAAATAGAAAATATTGATTTTCCTGCAAATTTGCAAGGCGTGTGTACTTTTTTCTTTCTGGTAGTCCACTGCTAATCGCAGTTATAGACTCACTCGTTAACAAACGATTACTCCGAGCTAGTAATATTCGTTGGAACTTACTGTCCAGAAGCGTAAATACTGTCTTTGAACATAAAAAGGATATTATTCCATGCAGAAATAAGATAGTGAAGGTGGAGGAAGAGAAAAATTCAATAACTAGACATCTGTCAAATGCATTCAAGAACACACTTATTAGCAACCATTTTAAGTTCTAGCTTGCTATTTTTAATAAAATAATGGATCTTGTGGAAATTTTGCTTATCAATTTCATAATCGAGAAGCTGGCCCTTTCTCAGCACAAAAGGTTATTTTTCACTTTAAACAAACAATAGACATTTAAGAGATGTGTCAATATGGCGGGTTTCCCTTGTAATAAAATTAAGCGACTTAGTATCCTCATTTCCACCATAGTGACACAAACAAAGTCACTCGCAAAATGGATATCACTTTTGTCAGTCGAATTCTTGCGTCACTCATTTCTTTACACCGACGGGTTTTTTGTATTTATATCATTTATTTTGTAAGGCTGCCTACTAAAAAAAAAGTGCATAGGCTTCACACAAAAGGTCGATTCAGACCATAGTATGCTCCGTATCTCGAAAACGGTAACTCCTATTAAAAAAAAAATAATCAACAATTACCTTCTACGAGGCGCACAATTGGCCCCCAAAACCACCTGGTACCAACCATTTTGGGCTAAAGGAAAGAACAGACAGAATGACAGACGCAGGGTTTCTATCAGTTTTAAAAAATCTGTGATTCGACTAATAAATAGTCATAACTTTTGAACCCCTTCACCGATTTTGACGTGTGATTCACCGTTAGTAATGTATTGAAGCGTAGATTATGATCCTGGAGTTTCGACTACCTATATGGTCTGGGGTCAGTGCTATAATCAGAAATGTGAAAACTGTCAGCGTCACTCGAAGAACTACCGTTCTTCATGACCAGCTTGATGATTCGAGTGAAACAACAGACGATACAAGCGCGGTATCAAAAAGGAGAAAGATATTTGAAAGAATGGAATGGGTAAGGGAAGCAAAGGATGTGTTTACTTGTGAAGCTAAATCGCGCTTTACGTTGACATTCAACATAACTTGCAAGTTGAATGCTGCCTACTTCCAGGAAGTTATCATGACCCCCATATTTGTACGGAGACAGCACTAACAGGTGCGGATCGACAAGTATAAACCCACACCGGTAGATCTTCCGTTCGATTTTATTGGAACACGGAGCAAGAAACTGAAATTCATGTTCTTCCCTTTCATGACATTTCTGTCAAGAGCTCTGATACCAGTCCCACGGATTTTTGCTCATTTTTCTTTTCAAACGACGCCTGCAACGTCGCCATTCCCGCACGCTCCCTGGTCTCTGAAAAACCTGCCGTGAGGAAGGGGGTGGAATTGCCATGCTGGTGCTCAAACGCAGTTTGTTGCAATGGAAATTTCGATGTCGGGCGATAGTCCATCATGCCGGTGGTGCAACAGAACACAACCAATGGTGCCGTCATGGATTTTCGTAAGGTCCCATTGGTCGGATATAGCCCGATCAGCCTTCTGTATTAAAGTTTTAAATCACGCTGTTTCTTGTTTCAGATCCCTCAGTGTTGCAATTAACAAGCTCACTTTCCCTGAACATATAACTTAAATAACTAGGAAGTACTATACGGAAACTATGTTTACTCTATCGCTTCACAGATATACACAAATAGTCTGCACTTAGCTTGTTTTAGAAATTTTATATTTTACGTAGTATTGAATAATGTTCACCTATATGGTCAATAGTATGCATCACGCATCTTACTAAGTTAGACTCAATTATAAATTTCTTCATTGCTATAGTTCGAATAATAATACCCGAATGACGAGCATTCTGCAAAGAAGACATGATGAAAATACTGAATATCAAATCACCCCAAACTCCCTGCGCCATTAGTAATTTCATCTTCTTAAATAAAATTGTTAATGAATATAGTAAATATTATTCGCACAAATATTGTCACAAATAATCTTTCGCGTACCCATACGACCAATACGAAATGTAGCTCTCTTGTTTGGCAACACAACTTGGTTCGAAGGTCACTTGTAAACAGTGTTGAAGTTCCAAATTTTTCACGGGGTATACGCTGTGAATTTTTCAGTTTATGAATCTTTAAGCGAAAACTACACTGCAAAAAAATACTGATTGTCTATTCTACATAGCATATAAGTATCGTGCAATAGCATTTGTTAGTGACTACTCCATTCGATATCAGTAAACAATAAGTTATAATTCTATATCTCAGCTCCAGAAGTCAAGGAATAAAAAAACGTTTCAGATAAACATTTATACACATCCCGAAATATATGACATAAAATTGTCAGTCACATGAACATATTAAGGTCCAAGATGTTTTGAACAAAATATGACAGATTTATATCACATTTATTTCGTGTTTTATATAAAAAGAAATACCTCGATTTTTCGTCAATGTCACTTCTATTCCTTGGCGTCTGGAGTGGACATGAAAGACTTACTTGCTCTGCCCGTTGTAAATTTTATAGTATGATGGAACTTGCTTCACACATCGAAAAGTCAAACTTCTACCTTGCTTTTGAAAACATAAGTCAAATCTTAATTTACTTAATATCTGCGCAAAGAGACTAACCATGTTACGTTATTCTCAAATTGACTGTACACTATCTGCGCATTTCTACAAAACTACTATAATATTTAACAACTGGCGATAAAATATTGTCTCGCATCACACTCCTTCCCGTCTCAACATTTTGTCCCTGATCAAGTAGAACCTAAATTATTTTACCTTAATAATCTCACGAAGTGATTGCAAAATTAAATAAATAAACGAATTGAAAGTTGAAGGTATATGCAAATGTGTAAGGTTACTCAGAGGGTATCAGGCTTATACCTGCATATACTCTTGACTACAGCCCTCCTTATAAACAGAATGACCACAAAATATACCTCTCTTCCACAGACACGATATATTTTAGCCTCTGAGATCATCTACAGACAGCGGCATGAGTGAGTGTGATGTGAGACAATGGCGTTACATTTTCAAAAATGCCGCATCGATGTCTACGATTAGAAAAGAAATGAACAGTTTCAAATTATTGACAAAGGACACAACTGTCCCACAAATGTTAAAGGACAAATTAACTACTTCTGTAAGAAACTTCAAAACGGTAAGAATACAGGACAAGCAATAACTAATAATTCACACTATGATACAAGAAAATGAATAATGGGCTCCAAATTAATTTGGAAAGTTTCCTCCTGTTAACGAAATCAGAAAATGAAAAACAGGAAGTGAGAAATGCATAAAGCGCCAATTACAGTGACCATTAATTTCATCACTAGGAACATTCTGACATCGGATGAAATAAAATAAGGGCTTAAATCCTCCTGTTCTTATTATCAGCTGTAACGGCATGGAAGTAACGAAATGGTTTTCGTACGAAACCACCGTCACTCGCTGAAGTAAAATTAAGATAAGATATCAAGTACAAATAGATATTAAATAATCGTCAGATGTTCGATATTGTAAAGAGTTCAGTGATCGTCACATTGTGCAGTATGAGTGATACAGGAGGGATAAGCAACCTATTAGTGTTAGATGAGTACAGTTGTTACGTATTTAACTTCTGCATACTTAAATCTTGCACCAATCTTTTAAATTAACCCATGTTATTAGAGGCAAATTTTCTGAAGGATATTTCAGGATATTGAGGCAGATACTGACAGGGAAAATAGAACTACGAGGTACATTTATTTCATGTTGTGGAATATACCCTTTAAAATATGGCATGCGGTTAACTGTATCTTCGCAGTGTCGATACATTTATCAATCACTTGATCTGGTTAATATTTATTATATGAAACAAAATTATGCACACCTACTATGTACATATAATGACAATTTCACGAGCTCTGGTCTATTACAAGAATGTAGATTTCTTTTGTAATATAGAAATTAGATACGTTCTTGAATTTTGTTCATGCTCTGAAAATAGGTGCATGAAAAATTGTAAGGAAAATATGAATAAATAAACATTAACGAGTAACATGTAACAATCAAAGACTTTAACAAACTTCGTAGTATATCACGGCTGTGTTAATTTCAGGTTTCCCTATTCAATCCTCAGTAATTTGACATGTTACAATGACACTTATATAACTAATTGAAAAAGAGATTTAATAAAGCTAACCACTCTGAATAACCTTAATTGGATTAAGGCGACAAATTTACATACTAAATTATGTATTTCACTACTCACGCAGGAACAAATATTTCTTTGCTTTATGATCCGAAGGAATATTCTGGAAGGTAACTGTAACTCTGTCAGTAGCTGGTGTTTACCTAAATCATACAGATTGGTACGGTAGCTCCAGCATTAGCTGCTAGGCGTGATCAGAATGGCATCATATGGAAGGAAACGTGAAGAGAAGTTCACAATGTCCTGCTCTACTATGTAAAAGTAAGTTCACAGAAAATAGGTCATACGTAAATCAATGCCGTAAAAACATTCTGCAGGTAAAAATATCACTTTTACAGTTTCAGAGGAGAGAAAACAAACCATGGAATTATATAGTATTCCTGAAGTATTCGAAATACTTTAGATCAGAGGTTAATAAAAAGAGGTCCGCGGACCCCCGGGGGCCGTGGCGATGTTTCAGGGGATTCACAGACACTTTTAAGAGAAAACAAAATATGCCGTTTTCTATTTATTTTAATTTCCATTCTAAAAGTAGAATGATTGTATCCGTAGTGCTTTATTTGGTATACGATGTTCTATCCAACGAAAGCATGAAACTAGCAAACCTCTCGACGTACGCAGACAAAACGCCCAGGTTATGTTAAAAAATCCACGATTCTCTAAAAAAACGAAAACTGATTGATGTGTTATTGCGTAGCGAACAAAAGAATATGTATACAGTCAATGGTGACAGTAATGAAAGTGAAGTTCATGCTTCAACTGTCTCTACTCATCGCTGAAAAGGGGAAACTACATACTATTTGCAAGGAATTAATAAAACTGGCTGCTGCACTGATGGCCTCGGCAGTTCTGGGTGAGAAAGCTAGTAAGTCTTTGGGTTCAGTTTCATTATCAGGAAGTGACGCTCACAAACGAGTCAGCGGCACTCACATATATACAGCTAATTTCGGATCTAGCGAACTATAAGTCCGATTTTTATGCTTGAACTTGCATATGAAAGCTTTTTGCCATACTAAAACATAGAAACAAATGGGTCGGTAGGACATCCCTGGACCCCCTAGGGCGCACAGTGCGGCCGATAAAAAAAAGCTGGCCAAAAGTAAAAAAACAAACAAAAGTAACTAGTTAGGGATTTTTTTCATATTGGATTGGTTACACTACATCTGTAATGATCAGAAAAAGTGTTTATTTCCTTTTACCTGTCCCAGAATAGGAGGTCGCAAAACTACCTTTGTTCGATTGGTATCGATTGTGTTACTGAGGCAGCAAACGACGCACTTGTTGAAAGTAGTATAAAAACTTTAGATTGAAGATCATAATCAAATAAAATGGAATCAACGTTTGAAAATACATATAATATATTAAAAAATTACGAAATAATAATTTATCAAATACTTATTATTACTGAAACAATAATTATTAATTTTAATTAATTCAAAGCGTTAAAATATGATATGTTATTATGAAAAACTTATGTTTCTCAGTATTGTTCAACTGTCAAACTTATTGTAAGTTAGAGTCAACTGTATGTTCGTCAATATATCATCATCATCATATTCAGCCGTTTTCTATCCACTGCTGGATAAAGGCCTCTCACTTTTCTTTCCACATATCTCGGTCTGCTGCTATCCTCATCCATGTAGCTCCTGAAAAACGCTTGATTTCATTTACCCATCTTACATTTGGAGGTCGTCTCGGTCATTTCATTTCTCGAGGAATCCAAATGTAGTACATTTCATCTGTTCATCTGGCTATGTGGCCGGTCCATTTCCACTTCAGCTTCTTCGCAGTCTTGATTACATCCTCTACCTTTGTTTGTGAG
>JAGDQP010058794.1:0-12492 GCA_022664845.1 Lepisma saccharinum | reverse complement strand
GTGTGTGTGTGTGGGTGTGTATGGTTGTGATGTACTTAAATTAAAACTCATGTGTACTGTAAAATGCATCGATATTGTATTCTTGTCAACAACATTTTTTAAACAAACCGTCGAAGTGTTTGTGTGTGATTTGACGAGATTTGTTTGAGAGATGGCGTCCAATTTCCTAGCACCAGTGAAGACCGAAAAACAAATTTTTGAGAACTCTATGTTAGAAGATGATCCAAATGCTAATTCGTCGGTAAGCCAAGAGGAGTATACCAAACCACGGTGGGGCCCTCATCATAAAGGAGCCCAAGAGTTAGCAAATCTTTATAGCGGAGGTATGAAGTCGGGTCTTCTGGTTTGTGTTGATTAGCGAAGTTTTAATATAGATTATTTTATATAAGGGTAGACCTCAATTTACAGAACAAGGTAACTGGGGTTTGTGCCCATTAACGATGTTAGATCCACAGTATACTGCATAATTTCATTTAATAACTTCTCTTAATGGAAAGTTGAGAAGTGAAAGTTCATTGATACAGGTTCAATATATTACCTTGTACTTGACCTTGTTTTTTCTACTAGTAGTTTCTTCCGTTTATAAAAAATTTAATGAATGAATGCAATGGGTGTCATGTGTAGAGTGCAACTTGCCCGTTTAAATTAAACTGAAAGGCAGATTTTGAGATGAGTTAAAGCTCTTTTCGTGTCTGAGGTAGATTCTGTTAAGCATCTTATCTCCTTTTAGTAGTTTACATAGGTTTCTCCTTATTATGCTGTAGACGCAAAGTATTCAAAATGATTCACCGTGCAAGTAAATCGATCAGTGCGAATTAAATATTTAGTTTAAACTATGAAAAATATTATGTGCAACATGTTAAAGCTACAGAATGCTATCCTCTTGTGAACGAATTGTGAATAATTTAGAAAAGTAACATATCCTGCATGGAAAACTATTAAATTTACTGTAGCCTACGTATTGCTGTGCGTTAGCATGGGGTCTTAAGTGAAAACTTTTCAGCAAAGGGACACAACTAATGAGAGGGAGAGAAGTGGATGGGGACAAATTTTACATTATCTACTCTAGCCTTCGCCAGCTTTTGGGCCATATGTGCGCTCTATACCACTCATTTCCGTGGTTCACAGACAATTTACACATACAACGATACCCAGAGATCCAAAAAGTGTTTCGGAAAGCAATGTGTCATTATTCATTTTGTTAATGAAATTTTGGAAGGCGGCTCCAATAATACATGTGGAAATGTATCAAATGAGCTATCTGAAATTTTGACATTGTTTATTTTAGCTCACAAGTAAACCAGTCTATGCTTGCGCTCCACAAGTAATGAGCACTGGATAGGTGGTAAGCAATACTCATGACTTGTACATTTGGTCTTGCACTGTTTCAAGGAGAACATAGTATTTCCAGACTTTTCAATCAACTACGCACACACATATCCAGAATTTGGTTTTGGGAAGGGTCCGATGTGTGTGTGGGCATGAAATTTGTATTAAATATAATGACGCCTGAATTTATATTACTTTTTCATAACTTTTTGTTTTGGGGGGGGGGGGGGGGGGGGGTCCGGACCCACCCGCTAAATACGCCCCTGCAACTACGCATACTAATGTCACATTTTATCTCTCAAAATTACATTTATGACAAAACTGACTTCTTCAATGTATACCTGATAAATTCTAGCCCAAATGGATATGTTATATGACCCCCTTCCCATTAAAAAAAAGAAAAAAAGTCGAGCAACATTCAGGATTACAAACATACCCTCTAATAGGTGAATTCTTTTATTTTCCAACTTATATTACGCTACAAGTACTCGTTCTTATGAATGAAACTTTCGACTGAGCTGCGCCCGTTTTTATGGACGAAAGCACTTTTAACCATGTTTTCTGGTGGTTTCCTGATTGGCACTACTTCTCTACCAAGTTTGGTCCAAAAGGCAGTTTGAAGCATCGATAGGTTTACTTGTGAGAAATTAGAATGCCCGTAATTGATGACGTCATACGCCTACGTAATTATGGGCTTTTCGTGTCTCACGAGAAAGGTATAAAATCGGCTGTGGGGCATTCTGATTTCTCAACTACATTAAACAATGTCAAATCTCAAGATAGCTCATTTGATACTCATTCAGAATTTTATTATTGCTTGTCATTTGTCCAGCATCTTCGAAAATATGAAAACTCTCTCTCTCACACACACACACTCGCACCGTGCTAGGTACGAAAGCTTCTTTAACATTCACACTATTCGCGTGTCCTGAACGCGGCTGAAAGTAAAAGAAAAAAAAGAACACACACCTCGGACTTTCCGCTTGTTCATTGCTCCACGACTCGAAACTGTGTTATATTTTTGCGTTTCAACACTTCCACATTCGTTCGAAATATTATTTCTCCAATAAATTTTGCATTTTTTGGAGTAAAGTAAACTTCAGCGTGCAGCTGGTTGACCCCCCACTAATAAATTCCAGGCAACAATCCAGGTTAGGTTAGGTTTACGTTCTAAATAGCATAAATACTTTGCAGCTTATGTAAGGACTAGTATTAATACACACATTTTGGCCCCTTTTGCGTCATGAAAAACAATATTTGTTAACCTGATGCAGTCGTGTACGGAGCAGGACGTTTGGGCGCAAAACCTTTTATCTAAATAGGTTATAATGTATTTCATAACTAGTGCCGGGTTCTTTAAGCAATAAAATCACAAAAATAGGCACTAGAAATTTAGAATAAGGTGAAAAAATGCAACTGTGCTTCTAAAACTTCCACAAATGATTTGGCGAAAACACCTTAAACATAGCAAAGTTTCTGCACATCACGCAGAACTTGTCTCTGCCGGTTGAAAAGAAATGGAAAAGGAATTATTTGTAGAAAGTTATTTCAGATTTAATAAAAGTAGGCATTTATAGTCACTATACATTGAAATAGGTAAAATTAAATTTGCTTTGGTTTAGGCCGCCTTACACCTCAAAATGAACATCTGTCAAGTTATCTTCATAATATCTCTAACGTGAAGGAAGAGGCATTTTGCATATTCATTACATTGCATTACCGCTCATTACTACATATTTGCAATAGATATTGGAAGGAATCAACTGTGAAACAAGAACTAAACAGTGATATCTATAATATAGATACTGAATAATTTATTTTGTCGTGTGTTATGTTCACTATTACATTATCATACCATGACTGAATTATGGGCCAAAAGTCGCAAGTATTCTATAATGTCAACAGTTAAAGATTTGTTACAATACGGCGAATTCTTTGATCCGCAAGTTCAGTTGCATTTTTTTTTTTTTTTTTTTTTTTTTTACCTTATTCAACATTTTTAGTGTCTATTTTCATGTTTTTTTAGTACCTAAATATCCAGGCTCTAATTATGAAATACCGGTACATTATAATCTATTTAGATAAACGGTTTTGCGCCCAAACGTCGTGGACCCTAATGTATACCCCTGTCATGATATGTAGTGGGAAGGAAAATCTGGAACACTTCCGTTAGGGCCTATATTCGCTTCCGTACCTCAGATCAGAAGCCTTGATTATGTGGAGCTAGGTTCATTCAGTTTATTTTAAGCCTTAACAAATAACGTTATGGGTAAAGTGCAGTTCGTGGCGGCCAAAAAAAAAAAATGTAAGGTTTGCAAGTGTGAATGTGTTAACGCTAAATAATACGAAGTTTTGACTCATGGAAGTGAAAAACTGAGAGTGAAAGAGCAAAATATACGGGGGACTAAATCGCTTCTTCCGCATTGAAGACAGGCACAAGGAGAAAATGTTAAACGTGATGCACTTGGCGTGTAATGAAATAAAAGCAATTTACTTGACTTGACCTAACCTGCCTTCGCCAACTCGATATTGTGTCCGGTTTTTTTCGAGTGAAAAACTTGTCATTCATAACGAAGTAACGCCATTAGTATTCCTTCGCTTGGAACTATATTTGTCTGTACTGATCAAATGGAGTATGTATTTGCGTAAATTATTATGAGATATGTTTTTTTTTTTTTTGTGACTCATTTTGAGTTGCTGGCCATCGGGAAGTGTTTATAGAAATGCATGTGTGAATTATTTGCATTGAAATTAGTGGTATAAAGTGTACATACTTCAGAACTAAACACAGTAGCTGGCTGACATAAACTGCTATATAGCCAACGTTATACCAGAGACCTTTGAGTAAGAGACTCAATCGAGAACATGATTCACTGGAAGGGGAATGTAAATCCGGTTCCTTTTAGACGGAGTCTTACGTAACAGCATTCAATATAAATAAGTAAAATGTCCTCCACACATTATTTTAATAACGGAAGAAGTCAAGAATGTGTTTCGTCATTTGTTCCCTTGTACGTGATATGCATAAATTAGTTATAGAACATTATTGGTTAGTAACCCCCCCCCCCAAAAAAAAAGGCATTGTGTAGGTAGTGCAGTGGCTCTTGATGGTCAATGTACCGCGAGAAAATCAATAAAAATATTTTTATGTAAATAGGAAATGAATTAGGGTGTGATAATTTTGAAAATATTAATTAAAAAGTCGAACAGATCTACAGAAAAGTCCTCCATTACTTAAAAAAATATATTCCTTACATACCGATAAGAATGACCTGTCGTGGAGTGGTATAAACACGAAAAAAAAAAAAAGCTTTGTGATAATCTTTTGCTGTACCGTCCATTTAGTTTCAAAATTGATGAGACTAAATCTTCTATGACGTTTATTTACAATTATGTATAAATAGGATTAAATACACAGAATTGATGTTATTTTATCAATTTGGTAAAAGCACAAAGTAACTTTTTTTTTTGTATGAAAGAATGGTCATAGTTATCTGACACTAAAAGTTGGACCCCTGCGTCTTTGCCGTCGTAGCTTCAGATTGAATTACGAATTTTATATTTATGGCCTTGCTACAGTTGCTATTTTCTATATAAAACAACATACATTCAAAACCGATAATGACGACACATAATACACAGAAACGACTTGAGTATTCTCAGATTCTGTCCTTGTCTCTGGAACAGAAAAACATTTTATTATTATTTATTTCACTTAAAATTACATATTATGCTATAAATGCACAGTGTCGACATAAGGTGATCCAGGTCCCGATGTGCCTGCTGTTTTACTGTCCCAGCCTCTCTTGTGTCACTGTTCAGTGATAATACTTGTTGAACGTAACAAGTTCGCTATGAGTCCTGTTCGGTTTTTATTTTCTATGCAAGGATTCGGGAATGTTCGAGACATTGAACTGAGATTCTTCGCATCGACCTTGAAATTGGTTAGCGCAGTGTTTACCCCCTACTTTACAGGTGTTCTGTAATATCACAACGGCGAAAGAATGTGCCGCAAGCTAAGAAAGATTTCAGGCTCCCTGGTGTAATGGAAGTATCGAAGAATCGAGGCAAGTTCTTTTATTGACGTATGAGTATCTTCCTAAGAGCTTTTAGTTACCGTATTGAAGGTTTAAAGCCTTTGATCTTCTCGTTTTTGGGAATTTTTCCGGAACTTTTTTTTTTGGGGGGGGGAGTTCCCGTCCCCCTCCAGAAAAAATATTTTTTCCGGAGTTTTACCCATCTCAAGGTGGGAGTGCATGGGTGAAAGAAAGTGCTGTAGTGTAAAGGATAGTAGCTGAGTAAGGTTCGCAGCAACTGGAAATAATTTTATTTACAGTATAGTTTCCTTTCTTGCTTTATAATTCGGATTTGTGAACCCTATTAGCTCTGGTTTATCTATTATTTGCGGGGAAAGGGATCCGATATGCTGTTCATACTTTCCACAAACGCATGTTATATATGTATCGGGAAGAGATGTACGACTAAAACTGGGAAGAGGATGATTAATTATATCTCGCAGCTCACATCACTTGCACCACACACAAACAGGAAATATAGTATTGGCTATGGCAAACAGAGTTAATTAATTATCATTCATTCATGGAATGGTTATTTTTAAGTAGTTTCTTCGACACCAAATTAGATTACGCTTCAGTTCGAACCCATGTCAGAAATTCTCTTTATCAGTTAGTTCAACAAGTTATATTTTTGTAAAAAAAAAAAAAAGTGAGGTGCACAGATGAGCGTTTTTGGTACTTTAATAGAGAGGTTTTAAATTTTAAATGCTTATCAGGAGACTGATCAAACAATTAAAAACATTTCATTCGATGGGTGATGTAAATGCATCTTATATCTTGAGAACCGTTACTCCAAGTTCAAGTTTCTGTAATAAGATTAGTTTAAAATATGATTTTGTTATTCCTTAATAAAATCCCTCATGACCTATGCTTGTGTTTTTTAATAATGCGATTAAATCGTAATATCTTCATATTTTATTGCCCGCATTACATGTTAAAATTAAATCCAAGGAATGCAAATCACTAATTGTTTTTAATTCTCATGTATGGAAAGGAATTCAGAGTTTTACTTATGCGGCTACGCATTGAAAGAGATGGACGGCGGGGTAGCAAGCCTAATTTAGTTAGTTCAGTGAGTAAAATTTGTTAGATTAAGTTTGTGAGCTTTGGAGCTGATGTTCTTAATCATGACATGGGCAGCATTATTCATTATGTTAGAACATAGGAAGGCCTTCATTTCCCACAAGTAAAGATACTCCATCCACAAATCAGATAGTCAGTAGTTTGAGCTACTTCGAATCTTTTCATCTTTATAGCACATTTTACCAATTTATATATTCATTCTTAAGTAGTTAAACGATGTTTCCAATATGTTAGGTCCTGTAGCATGAGCATAGACCTCATAATAGAATATGACGTCTATGGCAGAGCTACCTAGCGGATGGATTCAAAATCACGTGCTCTGAACAAAAGTCCATTAGTTTTAGCGCAGTCAGAAATAGGGAAGTGTGATAAGTCTATGTATTATGAGGTCTATGGTATGAGGTTCCTTCAATGAAAATATCCTATTGGTGTTACCGCTCATAAAATTCACTTTATCTTTATGACAATAACCTTTTAATAATGCAGTTGTCTTAACTGAAATAGTCTAGCAGTTTAATTCAGATTCATAGGTATGATGCGTTATTCAACAAAATACTACATTCAAACTAAACTCACAGAATATTCAATCAGTATAGTACATTTTACCTTTCTTTTCTCTGCTAACAGTGGGGGCATCCTTTTGATATATTTGCATTTCACTCGATGCCTTGCAATGGTGAGTTGTTAATATCGAGAAAAACTAAGTATTGAAGGCGTGATTAAATACTGGAAATCAATGACTGCATCTGTTGAATTAACTGATCGTTTTGTTAAATGGAAGTTGAATATCTCGATTAATGAATACATCGATTAATATAATCGAATAAATCAATTGATAATAATAGCAACCTTTTAACGGAATAAGAAGTGTGTACGAAAGTGGCTAAACAAAATAAATCAGAATGAAGTGTAATTACCTACATGTCATACACGTTTTAGTTTGTACCTGGTCCATTTATACATTGACACATTATAGAATATTATTTAATTGTCGGTATGAACAGTTCATGCATACTTAAAACCGAATGAAGGAAGTTGTTCTTCGTTTTACATATTCTCTGCATATTTTCGAAAGCTTTAGGTATGTTTTCATCTTGGCTTCACTATTAATATCCTAAACGAGCTAGTGAGCTTCTAAGGACTGGACCTACAGTTTTTTTTTAATTGGCTTCTGAACCAATCCATTCACTGGGCCACCGTATCCAAGAAAAAGCAAGCGCGCTAATCTATCTGCCATCTCGGGGTCTAGAACTACTACGTTTGTTGCAATAGTACCTCTTATCGCTCACTTCATTTTGTGTTGATGTTAGGCAATGCATCTTTTTAACATTTTCTTGGACTCCCGCCTTTAGAAGTTTTACCCGTTGGGATTTACCACACCTGAAGAAGCTTACAGTGGGATTATGTGAAATTTTGCACAAGTTATTTCTAACAACGTCTTGGGGCAGCCATTTTTGATGTTTAAAACTTATGTTGGAAGATGTGATATCAACAAAGTTGACTTTGTATAGAGTATTGAATTACCTACATACATATGAACAAAAGAGCCTAATAAATGTAGTCATACTTCAGTATGCATGAGATTATTCTTCGTGTATAATCAGCGTTGCATTTACGCGTGTAACTTTATCTCCTAATTTTCGATTGGCTGAATTGTTACTAACATGTTAAACGATCTTCTGAGAACTGGATTACGGTTTTTGGAAAAGTGGGCTCCGTTCAATGGAGCCCACGGGACGATGTGAACCAGTAAACATATGCATGGAAAGCGAATATCCTAACCTCTTCGTATTCGGTTATGAAAGCTTTTGAAGTAATTATAATTAATGCTATTAGGGAAATTTGGTAGCCTTATTTAGAACTTGTGGATTTTAAGTATTTTTTTTTCCATATCCTTAACTTCGTCACTATGTTGGTTGGAGAAGAAGGTGGTAGAAACACTCAGCCAGGGTATCAGATTCCAGGTTGCTATTTAACGATACTCTGATTACGAGACTGGTAGACTACAGTTGAGCCATTTCACTCTGCAATAGAGAAATTTAAATGGAAAAAAGTCGTGGAGCAACTCAGCTTGAAAGAAAGCATATTTCTATCGCTTTCAGTAAGTAATACAGTGAAGGATGAGCTCTATCGTGCTGTCAGTGTATAGTACGATTAGTTAATATGTCGTCTCTTTCTTTTTGCTATTATACATTGAATACTGAGCTTCGTGGAGACTTACTTAAGTCCTTAACCAGTGCATTAATTAACTCAAAAAGATGGAATGTTTTCCAACTATTAAAATCACTGTGTTCACCAATAGCTCAATTTCGTATCGTTTAATTACAGTACTTTATTTCAGGGTTGCCAACTATATCGTATTATACGGGAACTTTCCGTATTCTGCTAAATTTTGAGCAAAATTTTGTTTTCCGTTTTGATTTCATCCGATTGATTTGATTCGATTTGAGCGCTTTGTATCGTATTCAGAAAATACGCGTTTGTATCGCATTGCGTTTTCCGCATGATCTTTCGACCATTGGTATTGCAATATAATGTCGATAATAGGACGTCGAACCACAGTTTCAGTTTCCAGTGTACATTGCTTGTTTCGTGCATTACACCCGTTGCTGTTGATGTGGTTTAGCTGTATCGTGATTGTGTGTGTTTGAATGATCTATTGACCGTAACGTGTTAAAACACCATGGGTGGGTCTAAAGTTCGGCCTTTAAAAGAAGGTGTAAAATACTTGTTCATACCAGAAGAAATGAAAAGAAGTTATACGTAGACATAAATTCCATTATATAAACAAGTATGCATCCATAGTAATGCCCATAATAGTGAAAACATTCAGAAATTAATGTTACCAGACCGCAGCAATTTCTCAAGGTGGAATTGGAAATCGTACACAGAAAATTGTCCGTAGAAATGTAGCATGAAACAAGCATACAACCGCTTATGCCGCAATAGAATTAGGCATGCAGTATTAATTGGTCCCTGAACGTGATGATGTTTAATGCTTAGATAAAAGATATGCATCTTTTACAAGCTGGGACACTCCGTGCCATTTCAGCACAGTTGAGGGCCAACATTTTGATGGTCTCAAATTTGATTCATTTTGGTGCATAAGTGGAGCTTACTGAGAAAAGAAATGAGATTTTTTTTTTTTTTTTTTTTTGTCGTACCACGTGTACGTGTTCTAGAGTAATGTTTCCTTTAATTTGGCACTGTCCTGAAATTGTGAAGCACTCTTGGTTTACAAAATTCATGTAACTCAGGTCCTAATTCACCCAGAAGGATGTCAGGTGTCAGTACACAGCTCTATGACAGGGTCGCATTTTTGTAAATCAAGAGTGTTTCATAATTTGAAATTAGTCCCAAATTCAAAGCACGATCAGTCTAAAACTACAAGTAAAGGAAGAAAAGTACAGGAAAGTTCCCCATTTTTAATTTTCCCAATTCTCATAAAAATCTGGCCGGCCGTGTGATCTAAGGCGTATGGCCAACGGCTCGAAGGTCCCTGCATGGGTGTGGATTTTAACTAGAACGTGACGGATAATTGTCACGGGCCGAAGTCAACAGTTACTAGATTGGCCCGTATGAAAGTAATGTTTTACCATAAAAATCTGATTTGATGGCGTAAGTTTTGACCCTCGACTGTGTTGAAATGACATTGGATGTCCTGACTTCCAGTGAAAGGAACTAACAGGAAAATGACCAAAGCTTCTATTATAGTCATGCATGATTATGACATTGATAAATTTGTAAAGAAGTATCATGTTGAAATAATAGAAAACATGAAAAAGTCTCTGTGCCGACCTGGGTGGCCGTCCGGACTAGATCGCTAGGTCCACGAGATAATGTGTTCGAATCCTGCCTAGATGTTTGTGGGTTTTGAAAAAGCGTTGCAGTTGTGCAATCGAGACGGGCCAGTGTTAATAATTACTAAAAATAGTCAATGAAAAATAATGTTTTAAAACTCAATCACTGTACAAAGAATGGAAGGGAAATTTCTTTGGCTGTCTTGAAGATAAGATAAAATAAATTTTATGGGCGGTAACGGTGGCTGTCTTGAAGGTTTTATCTAATCTCCAGATGTGTTTGTAATCTTTAAAGAGAATCCTTTCGTTAATATTTGTCCTTCTACTGTATTATCCTTTTTATCTCTCCGACGTTTAATCACTGTTTGTCCCTGACGTCAGTTCTTTCAGATTCAAATAGTAACTTGTTTTTATCATTTAAACACTTTACCTTACAGGAAAATTGTAACTGCAAATCTTTGAAGATGTGATTACATTGCAGTGATTTCCTGAAGTGATAGCTTGTAATTATATTAATAAATATTGTAGACCTTGAACAATGAATGAAGTAAATCCAAAGTTCTAGATTAGTTTTAAACATCCTATCTGGAACTGCCAGACGACTTTCCGTTGAATTGCGAAACGGAGTAGGTTACTAAATTCTCTCGCATTACATTAAGGGTTAATTTTTCTAGTCTCATGGATGCGTCCAGTTATTTAATAGTGTTATATTAGATTTACTGTAGGTATTAAGTGCTTTTTAGATAATTCATAGTGAATGCACATGGGTGCAAAGAAGCGTCTTACCCATTGCTGGATCTTAAACTCGCGAAATCAGCCATCGCTCACTTCCACGCATGCTGTGTGTTTCCTGCCAAATTAGATCAGGAGAGGCAGCATAATCATTCCAGTAGTTTTGGACTTCATCGACCCGCGCTGTTAAAAACCCCGTATCGCCACAGGTACTTCCAAGAATTAAATGATTACACGTCGTAGTTTCAGTAAAACATTGCCGGAACACTTCGGTTTATCAGTCTGCTGTTCCAAAGTTTGTCAAATCGGAGTTGTTGTTTAATGTCTACAATGTTGGCTTCAAATTTAATGACAACTATTATTGAAAGGGATAAGGCATTCTTGGGGAGTGTGTAAAGTTTTTTGTGTACGCAAACTATTAAAAAAGAAAAAAGCATAATTAAGTTTTAAAATCATACATATAAAGTATCCGTAGTGTTTAAGTTCAAAATTGTTTTCTATTAATGGATGAAAAAACTCCTATTATACTTTTAACTTCCAAAGTAACTTTCCAATCACTGTTAGTAGTTCTTATACATACCAGTAATTTCCAAGAAAAATCCAGAAGAATACCCCACCAGGTGATCATTTACTCCTTTAGAGATGCACACACCGTAAGGTTAAATCTGACACCTGGAATGGTTATCTGGAAACATTCTCGTATTGTTTATCCAACATGGCAGCCACATTGATCATCTGCTCTAAAATTTCTAGCCCTTTCCAACCATTCCATATTTGTATACTACGGTGCTCCATTTCCTCGACGATTTGTGAACTAGAAGACTGTAATGTGACTTTGATTCACTCTGTAGCCATAGCAGTTATGACAAAATGGTGGATGATGATCCGGTGATGACGACAAACGGTCGTCATTTTGTTAACCAGTGTTATCAAGCTAGGAACTTATACTATACCGAGAAAATATCAGGAATTTTTACACGCTTTTTATTAACTTACTCTGTAATCATGTTTCATCTCTGGTAGTAATCTTGCAACGTTAATTTTAACTCATTTCCCGAGGTCATACAATTATGAAATATTGCACAGCGACGTAAGTGGGGTGACAATACAACATTCCATTGTTACTTTCATATATTTCTGTATATGATATTTTAAAAACTTATTTTAATATTTTATTATTACAGACTTCTTTATCCTAAAATAAATACTAGCCTGCACCGCGGCTGGGTTTGGCTGGTTGCAGAACACTGTAGGGGGTTGGACCACAAAATATTACCTGGAGAAAAAGTGGGAACACCGAAATAACCGGAAAAAAATAAGTAAAATAAATTAAAAAAGGTAATAAAATCTATTCTTTCGTACTGCATGATAGCAGAAAAAGATTCCTCAACTAAAAATCTCCACATGAGTGGGGTGCCTGGGCCTGTAACCAACTATGAGGAGTTGGGAAAGTGTCTGGGCGAGAGGAACAT
>JAGDQP010058793.1:473-12493 GCA_022664845.1 Lepisma saccharinum | reverse complement strand
GATTTATTGAGTAGACATAAATCTATATTTTGGTGCAATTCCAGTTTCTGTATCACTATATGAATAGTGACATGAGACAAAAACATTCTTATAAACTACTTTTTGGAGGGAATTTCCCACAATATCCCTCTAGAAATTCCCTCATATAAAAAATGGCGACACGGTGTGTATATCATTGTAAAGTGTGTTTCATTGCGAATCTAATGAGGTATAAACCGTGCTTATATTGTAATTACAGTGGAAGGTACATGTGATTATCTGCACGTAAAGAACAAATTTCTGAAAATAACCCATTTTTCAAGGTCAGGGGAAAATGATGGGTGATGGAGAAAAACTGATTACATATTTGAATTCTACGTGAAAAGGTCTATTAGAATCAGGTATTTTCTCCCGTGTGCCAGAGAAAATATTTTATTTTGTCGACTAAGGCTTAGAGATGTACGAGCTGTCAGGATTGGGTGGTTAGGAGCGCACGGTGAGACTCGACATGGGAAGGACTGTTTAAATTAGCAAAGAGTTGCACAGTGTTTATTATTTATGATATTACTTACTTACTTTATTGCTTTCAGAACTCGCAAGTTCATCGCCGTAGCAACAAACGTTGGCCATTGGAATCTATCCTGGGCAAGATAAAGCCTGTTTTCATCACAAACAACTACTTCTTGAAGATCCCTTTTAATATTGTCCTTCCAACGTCGTCTAGGTCTTCCCAACCGTCTCTTTTCCTCCGGTTTTCCAACCAAGATGGAATATACGATAATCTTCGTTTCTCTCCCAACCGAGCTACATGGCCAGCCCATCTTAGTCGTCGTGATTTCAATATTCTTACAACATCGGGTGAGTCGTACATGCCGTGAAGTACTTCATTATGCAATATCCTCCACTCTCCAGTTATCTTGTCCCATTTCGACCCCTATATCTTTCTCAAAGCTTTATTTTTAAACACTCTTAATTTATGTTTATCTGCTAGGGTCGTACTCCAACTTTCCGAACTGAAAAGTATCACCACCAGAATAACCGCTCTATATCTTTTCAATTTCAGCTTCCTTGATATTAATCACGAGGTTGGGAGTTTCTGGACTGAATAGAAACATGCGTTTTCCGCTTCTAAACGACTTTGTATTTTTCTGTTGCCTCGGTTTGATTGGTACGTATGCTCCCAAGTATTTAAATTTGTTTACTTTTTCCATGTTCTCGTTCTTAATTGTTATGTACCTATTTTAGTTATTCAATGTGTTTCGGCTTGTTATCATGTATTTTGTTTTCTCTATGTTTACCTGTAGACCTATCTCATCGAACGCTTCTACTAAGACATCGATGTTACTCTAGTGCCTCTATTAAATCTACATCATCCGTGTACACAAACAGTTGATTCATGCCATTCAACGTTAGTCCCTTTTTGTCCTCTTTTACTTTTAAAATCGCATAACCTAAAGCAAAGTTAAACAGTAGTGGTGTTAAGGCATTGCCTTGTTTGAATTCGTTGCGAATCTTGAAACTATCTGACATATTAATATTATTACCTATCCGTACTCTGCTTATTGGGTCGCTGAGACACATTTTCAAAGGTTGAACAAGTTTCTTCGGAATTCCAAATTGTACCAGGATACTGTATAGCTTTTCCCTTTTAATAGAATCATAAGCCTTCTTAAAATCAATGAATATCTGGTGAACAGTCCCACTGTATTCCCACTTCTTCTCCAAGATTTGTCTGAAGGCAAAGATCTGGTCAAACATAGATCTATTTCTTCAAAATCCACCTTGGTGATCTCCAATTATTTCATCTACTTATACACTTAGGTGAGTTAGCAGTATATTACTCAATACTTTGTAACATGCTGGGAGTAACGAGATTCCGCGGTAATTATTGCAGTTCGATTTATCGCCTTTTTTTTATAAACAGGAACTATTATTGAGGTCTTACATTCCTTTGGAAGCTCCTCGTTTCTCCACATAGCGTTTATCAATTTATGCAGTCTCTTGATTAGTGCTGCTCTTTCCGCTTGAATTAATTCGGCTGGAAAATTTTCTATTCCTGGTGATTTGAAAATTTTAAATTTCTTTATCTACATCTAGATCTCGCTAACTTTGGGCCTCCACGGTTCTGTTGTATAGATTTTAAATTACTCTGATTATTCTCCATTGTGTACAATAAGAAGTTTGTCAAATAACTTGACCACACATCGATAATTTTAGTCGGATCTGCCTGCAGACCTCCGCATTCATTTCTAATGATCCCTAACCCCGGCTGGTAACCCTTTCTTAACGAGTTTACTCCTTTGATTAGATCTCGTATGTTATTTGTATTCCTGTTTTCATCTACCTCTTGAATCTTCTGCGTCATGTATTCTTGCTTTTTTGTTCCTGAACCAGCGTGTGGCGTTTCGTTTTCGGACTTCTTGTATCGCTAATATGTCCAGCTGGTACTTCTCCGTCTCGCGTACCATCACTTGAAGAGCATTTTGTATAACGATCGTGAGTAACAGGTTCCTGTTCTGAGGTATTTCTTAATCCTGTTCTTGGAGCCCCCTGAAGCAGTACCAGCCCGGAGATCCGAATGAGGGACTAGTTTACCTCCGGAATATTTTATCCCAGGAGAATCCATGAACATCTGTTACTATTTTTTTGACATGATTTAGCTGTGTAGAGTTGTCAGCTCTACGACCTCGCAGTAAAGGTAGATATTCAAAATGTCGTCGTCTGTCCATCTCTGAGCCTTTCCGATGTCATTCATCTTCAGCCTCAGAGTGGCAATAATGATGCTGCTTCCCTTCACTATGATAGTTGTTTTTCTGAGTATTTTTCCCTAGCCTTTGTAGATCCCTGTACTAACTGCAAGGCAGCGGAACTGGTTTTGCTCCACCTTGGAATATTTCCTGTACCCACCATATCTGGTCGGCATTTCCCTATACGCCACTTAGGGAAGTGCCTAGTGGGAGACCAGTAACTCCAACCTGGTTGTGTTTATAACATAGAGACTTAAACTAAACGGTGTGGTTATTTAATAATTTGAAAACTAATACGGTAAACTACACCAAAATCTTACTCTTTTCGGCATTCACAAAAAAATCTGTAAAATCAAATTTATTTAGTGCTGTAAAGTTCACTCTTATCACAAATAAAAGATGTTAATTACGGGTTTAATATCTTTCTACCTATATGTGGTGACATATGTATAACAGAACTAAGTGTCACTCGATCTTAATCCTGCTTCAAGAAGTTAATGAAAATTGGGAATTCTTAATTTCTTTTTTTAATCGAATTTCTAAGGCGCAGACGGAAGAACATTTTGTAGGGGTTAATATTTTACGATGTTTTTGCTAGACCTAAAATACAACTTTGAGACACGTTCGGTTTTAATCAGATAAAGTTTACTTAAAAAAAAAGGAAGTTCTCAACTTTTTGGTAAAATATCGAATTTTTAAGGCAATTGCGCAGACTGTAGATATTACTTCCTGAGCGTAATATTTTACGGTGTTCTTCCTTGAAATAACATACAAACTTTGAAACATACCCATTTTTAATAAGATAGACCTGACTTTTTTCTGCCCATTCTAGTTGCAAAGTTTCGTTTTACATCTGAAGAATTTTCTCTGTCAAATTTCTAAATCACAATCAGTATCGCTTGTAGCTGTCTTTTCATCCAATCTTGATACGAATGTTTAGTCGGTATCCTGTTTCTGTTGACTACCATGGGTTTTTAGAAATCTTTCATGTAACCATTTTCGATATTCTTACTTACATTATGTATGTAACATTATAGTTGTCTTTACGTTAACCTGTCCTGCCTCAACTATTTTTTCGTTCCTTGAGAAACGGCGTGACCATCTTAGCCACCTTTTTCTTCACGTCAGGAAAACACATAACATCCGCAAAAATAAATATACTAATATATCCCGTGTAGTGCGGGTTGCGTACTATACAGTTTTTCGTGTTTTTCAACTCCAAAGCGGAAGCTCTCACACCATATTAATTTTATATGTATTTCTAGTTCCTTGAAGCAGCAACTGCACGCTATTAGGCCTATTATTTCGATTCAACAGTATCTTTATTTTAGCATTTTTTTAAAATATTACACTATTTTAGGGCATTCTCCAAAATTGCAACACCTCGGCGGAGGCTCAAGATGTTAATAGATTTTAATTTTCTTTTTTCTCTTTAAATCTTACGTAGTGGATCAGCGATCTTGCAATGTTACCATACCAAAATAAAGAGTCATTTTTCGTCGCATTCTGACAGCCATACAGGCAGAAAACCCGTTCATACGAGCGGGATACATACAGTGGATATTGATCCAATACATTCATCATAGAGAAAACACATGGTGTTAGACAAGTGATAAACAGTCGCGGAAAAACGTATTACGGGAATATAGAATTTTTTATTTCACTTATATTTATGGTATAGATAGTCACCAAAGATCTACACATGTTACATATAGTCCCTCAGACGTACGTACACCATGTCTGACCGATAAATAGCAGTTAAACTAAAGACTAAATTCTATGTTCCCGACATAGCTTCTTTCCGTGACTATACTAGGAAAACACACGAGCTTCTAGGAAATTTCCGCCTTCCCCACCAAACAAATAGCGCCCTGAAAGAACACTTATATAGGAGATATCGTCTAGACACATATAGTCTACAAACTGGTGTGAATGGAAGGTACAGGCTCCAGGTCGCACACCACACTCTGAAATACATATATTTCCGAAATAGTGTCCAGAAATTATCCAACATATCTTACACAACATTTATTCTATTTATTGGCATTAAAAATATACCCTTTGAGATCAATATTATAATAATTATTGGTCTTCTCGTGCTCGAGTTACAGAGAGGAGTCGTTGAGGATACCATTTTCCAAACTGAACGAGAAGAGGGGAGACATCGATGCTGATATACCTCTCAAATCAATTATCTTCGTTCACATGACTGAGATACATGTAAGTTTGTTGGATTTGCATAAATGTTTTGTTTTTAACAATTTTCACTTAGGTATTTTAAGCCATTTGAAGGTAACCAGTCAGCATTTTGAATTACGCCATTACTGAAAAATGTAGAGGTGAGAAATGACCACCCAAGATTTTTATGGTTCTTATACATCCAATTACCCAATCAAACAAGGATTTGCTCTCTCCAATGACTTGCATATAGATGTGTGGAATAATAGAAACACTATTAAATCTTATTTTCTTTCTGTGTTGAGAAAGTCTTTTATAAAACTAAAATATAATATTAGTGGTAATTATAAGGGTTATGATTACTTATTTAAAAATACTAAAGAGTAATTAGCACTCCCCTCCTGTTAACGTTGGAAACATAGAAGGAATATATTTGGAATGACAATAATACAATAATGATTTTTGAAAATGTTTTAACAGTCCGTAGATTCCAGTTTAGTTTGAATGTTTTTAATAAACCTACATTATTATGCAAGGAGATTACTAAAATGCATATTTTGAATTTATTTACAAGCTTCCAAAGAACATATGAAGAGTTGACTTAGAATACCAGTATTAAGAAGATTCCATTATCGTCAACATTTTAAACTATGGTAATTATTAGCCCTGTTAATGTAAAAGTTTCGGGCTATTGGAGGGTAATTTTAGATTACTTTTTAACGTAGAAGTTCACAACTTTAAGGATTCAAAATAGATTACAGAACATAGATAATTCATCAGAATTTGTCATATGCAATAGATGCAAAACTTAAACACTAGAAATATCCCATACCACAAAAATGTCAAATATTGTAAGATGACCCAACGATATTCGGTCATCTTGATATTACGTTCCGGTGGTCGTGGCGTTTATTGTTCATTTGGCAAGAGTTCTATTAGTTTTTATTTTCATACTTTTTATCTATTTCTATACAATTTGTACTGCCACTTTCCCATCACCACAAAGAGGTAAGTTTCCTTCTTGAGAATCAATCCCTTTACAAGCGGTCAATCCGTACCGTTTGAAAAAAAATTGCATGTAGATACTTAATATTGTACGCATTTGCTCACCAGTTTCAAAGAGAGAAGTGCACATGTTCCATACTAGACTTCAATTACTTTTCCTGTGGGAATTTCAGTGGGTTATGGCGGATAATTAACACCCGGTAATAGAGTAATGATGCGTGCATCCTTAAACGATCATTATTAATGACAATACCTCCTCGATATACCAATACTGAAACTCAGGAATCAAAATATGGAGATCCATGTTATTATCTCCTCATTACTACAGAATATCAAAAAAGATAGACCTCATACGATCAGTAATATTGTAATTACTTCAAAGTAATGACATTATTATTGAGCATGCAATGCGGCTCTTATGGTTTTCACCTTCATACTAGTGATTAGAGACCGAGCAGCTGTAACTCCGTGGTAGAGCGTTGGCTTAGCATTCGGGATGTCGTGGATTCACTCTCAACGGTCGAACACCTGACAAAGTTTTTTCAACAGTGTTTCCTCAGTCACACCAGGCAAATGCCGGGATATTATCTTCAAATTAGGTCCTAGCCAACACATTTTCGGATCCTTTCACCTTCTTTATTCCGACCTGAGATTTAGATGCCTGAAAACCAAAAATTAAATTCAAATTCAATTATTCATTGGAAGTCATTCTTAATACATTCAAATCGTCTTGGATTGATTCTGAGATTCCTACGGGAAGATCAATATGGTTAGCATACAATTTCATTGTTCACGATCTGAAAGAGACTGAGTGTATTTTTCATATATTTTCACTCACTTATCATGTCTAGCAGTGGTTTTTTATCTTATTTATTCCAATACCACATTGGATATTGTATGTAAACATTTATAAGCATGGCCTTCTTGGCTGTAAACATTCATACTTTGGAATGTTTATTTCAAGAGACTAGCCGCAAACCAGATTTAATGGAGAACTGCTGCAAATCGATCATTCATTTGAATTCTGCTGAAAGAGGTTCGACTGAAGGCAACATCAAATCAGAACAACTGATTGTTCTATCTAAATTGGCTTTCTATACTTGCACGGGTCTCAAAGATAACTTGTTGTAGTATAATGGGATGCACCTACCTAATAGTATTAAAACGAGTACTAACGTTTGGTAGCATTACTTGGTACATTGCACTTTAATCACAGGAGAAATTACTAATTAGGTGAGTGCCTACAATACAGATGACATAACAAACATTGCGATATTCTGCATTTTATATTCCTTCGTAAACCATTTAGTAGTAAAGATGGAAGATATTTCATAATCCCCTTTCAATGAGAAATAAATTGACTCATATTTGTTAAATTTCATAAACGAGTTTTATTAGCTTCTAGGGACGAAGACAATATTTTTTTGGTTAGTATTACTCCCAATCACTCAGTACATTTCATCCCTACCGGACGTGAACCTATAACCATGTGTACAGAACGGAACGCTTTAAATATTGAAATATTTCATTTATTTGGTTGAAAAAACTGAGGCAAATCCCTATGCTTGCAGGTGAAATCTCCTGAAAAGCAATCTGGGAAAATTCCTGACCTGATCCCGCTTTTGGGGATATCTGGTTACGATTTTCAGTACGTCCCAACCGGAAATCCCAAAACCGTCGGGCAGTCTCAAAACACCAGGAGTTTCAGAGAGTTTGGGTAAATTCCGAAGTCTCGCGAATTCGAAAAAAAGGAAGTCACAAAATCTGGGCATCTCAACCGCCGGGAATTTCCAATTTGGGAAATCCCGATAATAAATTAAAGGGAACCGAAACCCTAGTATATATCAAGTATCTAGAATTTGGTGAGTTGAAAAGCACCGAGAGTTCAGGTGTCCTGTAACTTTGATATATCCATCAAATCGGAAGAGTTCTTGAGAATCGGAAATTCGTAAGGTTTCAGCAGTAGCTGGAAAATTATGTTGTGGAGGAATGAGACACCTTGTGATTATGGATTTCTGTTGGAAGTCGACATATTGGAAGCTTTCTTTTCGTTTCAACTTGTATATGAACAGTAACGGAATGCCTTTACATTCTTTCTCTTTACATTACAAATACCTGCTGGTTGTATTTGGGTTTTATGTATTGTTACTGGTTTCCTTTAGTCGTTATTGAAATGTTCTGAAACGCATAATTTCTTATGAAACGCTTTCATCAAAGAGATAATTCAGAATTCTTCTAACATATTGTATCAAAATCTCATTCTTTTTACGTACACCCTGAAAGGTTCATCCTACGTTTCATCTATGTGTTTTAAAACATTAAAGTAATAGAAACAATGTAGTGGGAACTCCACGGATTTTGATTTGCAATTTTACTCTGTTTTCACCTAATTTCGAACATAGAGTAAAATACAAAATTGTAATTATATTAATTCCAGTGACTGTTAAATTCCTATTGGTACATCAAACGGCCATAGTAAAGCGTTTGCTCAACATTAGGGGGGTCCTAGGATCGATCCAAGCGGCTGGCCATCCTGATTAAGTTTCTTTCGAGGTGTTCCTCAATCACATCAGACAAATGCTGGGATAGTACCTGCAAAATAGACATTGGCTGTCAACCTTACAACATTCTCTCTCCACCGTATCCCGGCCTGAGTGCAAGATGCCTAAAGGCCATAAAATCATTTCAAGTTCTATTTCTGCTCAGCCATGACTGGTCGCCGGTTGAATCTCAGGTGCTGGCTTTCAGTTGCGGTGATAACCCACTCAATTGAACTGATGCCAACTAAAAATCTACTTAAATTAAAAGTTAAAGGACAGGTCTTGAAAGCGAGATAAAGCAATGATGAATAATCGATACACTGACCACCTGACTCCCGTTTTTAACAGAAGGAACCTCGTAGGCCTACTTACCATACCACAGACAAGTAGTTTTATTTTACCTTGCCCTTGGATCTTTTAATAAAATATTTTTGTAAACATCGGAAATTATTTTGAAAGTGAATACAATTTCTTAATCTTGCCATTCTAGGGTTTCGACGAAGGATCCAATTTATTGTCAAATACAAATTTCATTAGGATCTTACTAAATCATGCTTATTTGTAGAAAGTAGGTGAATATTTCACAGCCAAAAATGTTTATCCCTCTACTGGCGGAGAACGAAAACATGGTTTCCCGGTTTATAGTCACTGTTTCGACGTGGTGTGTTATCAACAACCACAACAAATTTTCTTGTAGATTTGTTTCACATTCTAATTTCTACTCGCGCTTGACCACGAGCAAGTTCAGCTCTGGTGTGCTTATTTCAACATCCTTACTTTCTAGAATGTGACAGGGCACTGCAATATCTTTTAAACAGTTCTGGGCGTAAACGCCCAACTCAACGCCTACTTCGCTTGAAATGCCTTACTCAATTGTCAAAAGTATTTTCAATTTAAACTAGAGTTTAGTGTGTCTCGTTTTGTTGACTGATAATTATTTTAAGTTTTGTAGACCTCTAGGCCAAATATTTTCAACCAAAGATTTCCTTAATACACTGTCATTATCAGCGGCTCCTCATTACAATAATTTTAAGTGAGAATTCCTAAGTTATTATTTCTTTTATTATACTATCTGAAAATTATTTGGATGAATGTATAATAATCAGACCACTAGACTGAAACAAAATATGGATATAAATATTCGTTAATTACTTAAAAATTAATACAGTATTATTAACAAAACATGTTTCTATAGGATTATCAACATTAAAAGTAACATGAAACTAAGTTTAAAATAAACGTTAAAACATCTCTATTGAAAGCGTTTTATAATGAACAAGAAAATCATTATGACAACATTAAAAGCGCTAGACATTTTTCCAACATGTACTAGATACAAAAATTTGCTTATTTGTCTGTTATATAACTAATCAAATGTTCTCGTTATTATTAAATCGTGCACCAGTATTTTGTCAATGTTAAATTTTATTTAGAATAGTTTTACTTTACCATGCAATTATTCTGTGAAGCAATCTTCATAAAGGTAACATATAACAAAAATATAGGCTGCTCGTGCTTATCGCCGAGAATGAGAACAGCCTTCATCTTCAATTATGCAAAATCTGAAGCAGAGATTTAACCAATGGGGTCTCGGTGACAACATATGGCTTTAACTAAAAGAGCTACAAATGATCGCACGTTTACCTATATATTGAAGATATTTCTTACAAAACTGATGGGCCTGGAGTTTATTAAAATAAATTGTTAGAAAATGAACAGAACCTAACTCTGGGAACCTAAACTGTAGAGAATGTTTCCAAGAGATTTAGAGGAAAGGTTAAGAAACCCCATCTTTGTCCATAAAACCTTATACATAAATGAGTCATATTGCAACACCATTTAGTATAGAGGTTTGTGTCCTTCCATGCAAAATAATTGTGTAAATAATGTAGAAGTTTTATAGTATATTAATTCACATTCTGCTCGAAATCAGAAATATTTCGATACAACATGATTTTCAAATAAACTCCACAATCATTCACGACAGTTCAAATCTAAGCATTAGAAACACTTCTGAGTTAATCACATTACTTGTTCGATATTTTAACTAACTAACTAACTCTATGGCTTATGGAACTCGCAAGTTCATCGCCGCAGTAACAAACGTTCGCCATTGGATTCTATCCTGGGCAGTATCAAGCCAGTTTTCATCACGAACACCTACTTCTCGAAGATCTCTTCTAATATTGTCCTCCCAACAACGTCTCGGTCTTCCCAATGGCCTCTTTCAATCGGGCCTTCCAACCAGGATAGAATATAATCTTAGTTTTTCCCCCATCCGAGCTACATGCCCTGCCCACCTTAGTCGTCTCGATTTCATTACTTTTACAATATCTGGTGAATCGTACAGTCCGTGGAGTTCTTCATTATGCAGTCTCTTCCACTCTCCAGTCATCTCGTCCCGTTTCGGCCCATATATCTTTCTCAAAACCTTATTTTCAAACACACGTAATTTATGTTCATCTGCTAGGGTCGTACTCCAACTTTCGCAACCGTAAAGTATTACCGGCAGAATAACCGTTCTGTATATTTTTAATTTCAATTTCCTTGATATTAATCGCGATGTTAGAAGTTTTTGGAATGAATAGAAACATGCGTTCCCCGATACTAAGCGACTTTTTATTTCTTCCGTGACCTCATTTTTGCTTGTTACGTATGCTCCCAAGTATTTAAATTTGTTTACTTTCTCTATTATCTCATCCCTAATTCTTATGTTTTTAATTCCTTCATTCCCTGTGCTTCGGCTTGTTATCATGTGTTTTGTTTTATCTATGTTTACCTGTAGACCTATCTCATCGCACGCTTCTACTAAGACATCGGTGTTGCTTTGTAGTGCATCTATATCGTCCCCTATTAAATCTACATCATCCGCGTATACAAACAGTTGATTCAAACCATTCAATGATAGTCCCTTTTTGTCCCCTTTAATTTTTAAAATCGCATATTCTAACGCGAAGTTAAACAGTAGTGGTGACAAGGCATCTCCTTGTTTCAATCCGTTGCGAATCTTGAAACTATCTGACATATTATTACCTATCCGTACTCTGCTTATGGGGTCGCTGAGACACATCTTCACTAGTTGCACCAATTTTTTCGGAATTCCAAATCGTATCAGGATACTGTATAACTTGTCCCTTTTGATAGAATCATATGCTTTCTTAAAATCAATGAATAGCTGATGAACCGTCCCATTGTATTCCCATTTCTTCTCCAAAATTTGTCTCAAAGCAAAGATCTGGTCCAACGTGGACCTATTTCTTCTAAATCCACATTGGTGATCTCCAATTATTTCATCTACGTATACATTTAGGCGTGTTAACAGAATATTACTTAATACCTTGTAACAGGTTGGAAGTAACGAGATTCCGCGGTAATTATTGCATTCCGACTTATCGCCTTTCTTGTAAATCGGAACAATTATTGATGTTTTCCATTCCTTTGGGAGCTCCTCCTTTCTCCATATAGCACTTATCAATTTATGTAGTTCCTTGATTAGTGCCGTTCCTCCTGTTTTAATTAATTCGGCTGGAATATTGTCTATTCCTGGTGATTTGAAATTTTTCAATTTCTT
>JAGDQP010058792.1:0-12493 GCA_022664845.1 Lepisma saccharinum | reverse complement strand
GTCCGTAAAGTTAATAAAAAGAGTCTCCCGTACAAAACTATTGAGACCTAATTCTGAGATACAAAGTATCTCAATTACTTTCTCTAATTTTCCTCGGTTGCAGTTGATGTTGGTCCAAACAACGGCATGTTGCCTGGCAGTAGTTGGCCCAAATAGCGGGTGGCTATCTGGCAGAGAAAGGAAGTTTTGAAAGTTCAATCTCGTAGCAGATCTGGACATAGGGAGTTTGCCTATCCCGTAGCAGATCAGATGGTAAGTGAGGATTGGCCTATCTCGTAGCAGATCCCACTAAGGAGGGGGACGAGGAGAGTGGACGTGACTATTCCTGTGAGCGGAATATTCTTCTTCTGCGATCAGACGTCTTTTATATTGTTCTGTTCCGCTGACTCTGCAGTTCTTAATGTCGTCTGCATCATCGGCCGTCTTCGATTGCTGCATTCGGCTCCGTCCGTCTTCCACTACTATTTGTTTATAAGTCAAAGCATGTGTCTTTACTCACACTACGTACTCCGCCTTTACTACTGTTTGTTTATAAAGAAACAGCACGTGTTTCTCGCATGCTATGGTAGCACGTGTTTTATACACACTTCGTGGCATAATTCACGCCGCTTTACAATTATATATGGGTGGTCCAAGAAAATCATTTTTGTGCTACAGCCTAGGGCACGCTCTAAGTTTTTTACATTCATACATAGTAACTTCAGGGTAAAAATTCGGAGTTCTACCTCAATGGAAAGATTATGCTCAACGAGTCCATAAAGATCACATTTTCCCCATTACTGTGCATTGCTAAATATAGCAAAATTCTTTAACAAATGGTATATGTGAGACATTCTTTATTTATTATATTACAAGGTATACACATACAATTAGTGAGACATGGTTAAGGTTAGTGTTTTTACTCAGTACTCAGTTCACCACGCTCGGTGGATGGCGAAGTTAATCTACGCGATGAAAAATCTTCCTTTTTCGAGATCAGCGTGATGTGTTCAAGCTGCCGAAGAAAGAGGAAACTCAACTTGAGCGTTTCGTGCTGTTCGGAGACCTTCTCTATACCAATGCATGGATCCAGTAGCAGAAATATCAAAATATCGATTATGAGATCAGCATCACCGCAAGAAAAGTCTTCGAACGTTATTTATGGTACCTTTCCGATGAATTGGTGGGTCTTGCCCTGTTCTCAGACAAAGTTACGTCAGAAGAGAAAAACAAAATTGTACAAGGAATTACAACTGAACCCAGAGAGAGGAACGTTAGAGGTGCTGCGACCTTACTCGAGGAAGGGGCAAGTCTAGGAGATTTTGCAACCTCCCGAACGGCAAAGCTTCTCTCCAGTTTGCAAATTGGAGATGAATTTCTTAACCTTCCGCCGGGTTAATGGAAGAAGAAACAAGATTATCTTCAAGGCAGAGAGCGAGTGAAACAACTTCGAGTCGTGAACGACACCGCAGGAAGAGGGGTCAAGCTTTTCGATCAGTTGAATAATCTCTTAACAAACGACGAAGATAAAAAGTTTCTTCTGCAAGTTGTTGAAGCAAATCGGAAAGGAGTTCCGACACAGACAACTAAAAAGTCCGCTATAGATGCTTTGCAATTCTAGTGAATTGGACACTGTGGAACTGTTAAGCATTCACTGTTTTATCAGGATAAGATAGAGAAAAAATATTTTGGTTCAGTTTTCTTTGAATGTTTATTACTTTGCACAATTATTTTTATTTTGTACTTTTAACTGAGTTTATTCTATAGACCTGGTCTTTCTGTAAACCACCATGGAGGACGTCACTTGTATTTGCTACACTTTCCATGTTACGTATATAAATGTATGTAAATTGTACAAATGTAATTGTATGTACAAATTGTACATGCTTCTCTAATTTATCTCGTTTCTAAATAAAAAATATTAATAGCGTGTAAAAAACTAAACTTTTACAATCAAAATTTCTATAGACATACAAAAATATTTCTATGGAAGGAAGTGGTTGAGCACCATCTTCCAGTGGGACTAGGAAGCTGAAATTTTACCAAAATACTACGAACTGTGAACTTTCATGCCCCAACTATAGTGGCTATAATAAACAAATAATTTTGTGATTCACTCATGAATTTTTAGCAGTAAAAATAATTTGCACGACCAAAGTTACTCCACTTTTCTGTAAAGATGGAGGAGAATAAAGAAAAATTAGCTAAAAAAGGTAAAGTTATCCCATGTGCAATGCGCTCAGACGCCTTACTTAGGAGAGTACCCAGTAGTACCAAGGGCACTCTGGTACTCAGTTTGATAAGGAACTAAGTGCACTTCAGAGCGCGCCATGCATGGCAGCACTGAAGTAAAGTTTCAAGCATCCTGGCCGGAATTTGAATATGCGCTCCCCTATTCGTAGTCAGGCGCGCTACCACCTGAGCTACAACGACTCCCAAAGAAGAAAATGAAAATAATAATATAAACTAAAGCAAGGAGAGGAGGGAAGGAAAAGGGAAGCACCGAAGAATAATAAAGGACTGGAGTGCAGGAAATTACCTGCCGTTAAGGTCAAAAGTTCAGGGTTAACGAAGATGATACACGTCTGCTCTCATCTCTTCCTAACTGTAGCAGGTGAATCAGGATTGATAATTTTCAGGATGCTGACACGGAAGGTTTGCTGCTGTGATGTGAAGTGTATTCAGGGAGGGGAAGGTGAGAAAATTTTAATTTGAAGGAGTAGCGATGCTTGTTGATGTAGATGGTTAGAGGTGTTTGGGTTTCTCCGACTTACAAGGCGGAACATAGGTACAGACTAAGAAGTAAATAAGGTTGGAAGAAATGCAACTGTCGGAATATCCGAAAGAGTTCATCTTGTGAGTGACAGGATGTTCGAAGGTCAGACTGGGATAAAAAATAAGACAGGTTCGCAGCGGAGTTTATATCGCTTGCCAAGTTTCGGGGAAGGGGCTGAATGGGTCTAGTTCTCAGCAAGAGTCACTGGAAACATTCCTGAAAGATCTCAACTGCACATTGTGTCAAATTCACTTGGTCCATCTCCAGGGGATACATAACTTCCTTAGATGTGGATGTCTCGCTCAAGAACAATCGACTCGAGAATAGTGTGCACATAAAATCTACCAACAGCATGCAATATCTAAATTTCAATAATTCCCATCCATACCATACCAAACGCTCCCTCCCATACGCTCTTTTTGTCCAGGGCATCTGCATTTGCTCCCCTGATGACCTACTTTAAAATTAGTTCAGTTCCCTCTTCTCATTTCTCACCGACCGTGGATATCCTAATCACCTCATTCGTAGACAATCGAACCTTGTCAGTAATCACAGAAATTTCAACCAACATTTCTACGAAGCTCCCTCCGCTCCCAGTCTAGCCTTCAGTTCCTCTTAAAAAGTCCTCAAACTACCTCGACCTTCAGTCACGAGTCTACCGGAGACTCTCGAATCTAAACACAATTTTGCCGAGAACTGGACCTATCTAGCCCCCAAAAGCTGACAAGTACAACAAGCCCTGCTGCGAACATGTCCCTAGTTTTCATCCTAGTTTGACCTTTGAATATCTCTTCACTTACAAGGCGTACTCTTTCCGACACTCCACCAGTTGCATTTTTTTCCAACCTTATTTACCTGTTACTCCGTAATCTATGTTCCATCATCTACGTTGGAGAAACCCAGACACCTCTAACCATCTGCATCAACAAGCATTGCTACTCCTCCAAATCACAACTTTCTCTTCTACCCGTAGTGGAACATGCTTCACATCACGACCGCATCTTTTAAATAACTTTCGTGTCAGTATTCTGAAATTTCTGAATTATGGTGCACCTGCCAGAATTAGGAAGAGATAGGTGCAGACGGATATCTCTAACCTCTCCGCCAAGCATAAACCCTGCCTTAACTGCATATAATTCCCTGCACCTCATTCTTCTTCTTTGGTGCTTCCATTTTACTTCCTCCTTCCTTCCGGTTTATTATTATTATTTTTTTAATTTTCAGTACTTTTGTTTTTTCTTTGTTGCTCATTTCTTTTCCCTTCATCGTTATTATTATCCCTTTCTCCGCTGATTCTTTACTTCTTATTCCTTTAGGAAGCCTCTTACTGACTTCTAGTTACCTCCACACTTCTATCGCCCTTTAGGTATTTTCCTGCCTCTATAACCTAGCCACATGGCCGCTCCCTAGCACCAGTCATGCGAACACGCCTTCGGTGAAACGTCGCATTTTTATTGTGTTTGTGATGTTCCTGTCTTTGAATTCTAATGTATAAATGTAAGTACCTTGAGATGGTAAAAAAAGAAAAGGTTGAAAAACTGTACTTAAGTTACGTAATATAAAAGCAGGTATAGTCGTCTCAAAAACAAAACCAACTTTTCTAGTCACGCGCGACTCTGCAAGCATTCAAGTTCTTTTAACCACATCAAAGAAATGTCGTCTTGTCATTCTCTCCAGAAAGAAACAACGAACCAAAGAGCTATAGTTTCTTTTGTATTTAATAATAATAATAATAGGGGTCTGCCAGTAGACTAGCGATTACCGCACTCATAAGCGAGGGTTCGTGGACTTGATTTTCGGCGTAGACCCAGTGTCGTGATGCGAACTTTGCCGATCTCAGGACCCGAGGATTCTTATTCTTCTTATCGTTTCATAGAAAGAAGAAGAAGCCATCTTGAGTCGACGTCTATGTTGTGCTGTTCTTGTGTGTGGTGTGTGTTGTTCTATATGTTAAATGTTTTTTGTATAAAATAGCAAATAAAAGATAATGGTAGGGCATTCCCCCCAAGAAAAGTTCCAAAATTAAGAACAAAGACCAGGAGAACATTCTGGACGCCTGGTCTAAAGTCCGTCCCGCACCACCCGAAGTCAAAACTGAGGGAACAAAGGAGCTTCTCGGACTGTCGGAACACCGACAATCCGAGAATCTCCAGGGACTGCCTGTCCCAAAATGGGAAAAGCGAACAACTGCTCGTGCTGCACGCCCTTGAAAGTTCACAACCCATTTTGTTCAAAGAATGCATAGAGGTGGACGGTGGGTACCAAAAAGCAGAAGAAAAAAAAGAAGACCCGGAGATTCTATTGTTCAAGGACCAAGAGAGGCTTCCAGTGTTTTGAGGGTCCAATTGGTCGTGGGTCACTATAGACGGTGGTTCAAGATTGAATTACGTTGTATCGTGGGTTAAGAAAACGCTAGGAGATGGTGGGTCACCTATTATTTGACCCACGCCATTTCTGCACACGAGACATTAGGTCTGAGTGTTTAAATAGGGCATTGATCATGTTATGTTTGATGATATTAACAAAATACAAATCTAAAACTATATAATGAGTGAATACAATAAAGGTTCGCAACTTACAGTTTCGGGTTTAAAGTATGTCCTCACTTCCGCTATCCTCCCTTTCTGATGAGGATCCACCCACATCGATGACAACATGATAGTTATCCCCATCAAAGGCATTCTCCAGTCCATGATGTTTCTTTTCGATATCCTCGACATGTTTTACATGATTTACCCATTTTCAGGAGTAACATAGTTCACAGCACTTTTCAAATTTTGAATTATTTCATTGATTGGGAGCCCTTTTAAATTACAAGATGCAACACGCCCTTTTATTTCTGACCAAACTTACTCAATCGGATTTAGCACGCAATGGTATGGTGGTAGTCTAAGAACAACATGACCGTAATAGAGGGCAAGATCATCTATTATGAACTTTTTCTGTTGGCCACAGGACTTTTCCTGAATGAGTTTCAATAAAACAAGCTTTATTGGAATCGGCTGAGGGACATCAATATTATGATTCACAATGTGTTCAATTATTTTTTTATTTTTTCCATGTTTGGCATTGGATCGAGAATGATAACTCGCATTGTCCATCACTATTACTGTTGGCTCTTGTAGCCTCTTTAACTCACAATTCTCAAACCATACTTCAAAAACCTGTGAGGTCATCGTGCCATGGTAATCGGCTGGAACATGTAACATGTTTTTGTGTGTCAAAAGAAGTGCATCTGGAAGGAAACAATTTTGCCCACCACAGTGCACAATTACAATTCTTTGTCCTTTTGATGCAGGAGTTGTAACATTGCAATTGTCCGTGTCATCACTCCAATTTTTCATTTTGCATGTATTAGTGTCGAACCACGTTTCGTCCGAATAAATATCACTGTATCCTTCTCGACGTAGTCGTCGTATTTCATCTAAATACCTATATATCCACTCTACTATTTCCATCGATTCAGATCTAGTAGTTTTACGTGAGACCCTCTTATATGAGAATCCCATTCTTTGTAACAATTCTCGCAGTGTTCCGTCACTGTATGGGAATTCATAGTCTGTGCCGATGCAGTCTTTTCCGTCATTACTGTAAGAACACTACGAATGGTTGGAGATTCACCTTCCATGAAGAATTCATATACTGCTCGCCTGGTTAAATCTCGACTGAAGTCTTCAATCTTATCGAAAGCAATCTTAGTTTTGTTAACCTTCTTTTTCGTTAGTGTTCGATACTCATAAGGTTCCTCAATCGCGAACATTTTTCTCACAGTACTTATGTTAACGCCAGTTGCGTCTGCTGTGATTTTATTTATGTTCTTACTCGACAGAGAATTTACTTTCCACCAAATCACGCACGTATTCACCCACATTTCTCTCAATACACACGGTTTGTTTCCTCATTTTTGACCCGCTCCCGATCGAATATTCTTTCTTCTTTCTTGGCGTTGTTTCACGCTGGCGGCTGGGACCTGCAACGTTATTTTGATGTTCTTCTGGAAGAGAACTTACTTGTAACCATGGACGAAAAAAGCCTGCCATTTTGACATATCACGTGCACTTTGCAGGAAATTAACGCCGACTATCTGCAATCAATCACGCTTAACCTAATATCTCGAAAACCGTCCCTAGTCAATTCACTTCACACACCAAGCAAGAACTGAACTTCAGCTTTTGTTTCCGTTCATGCCCGCCACTGTTAAAAAATCCAATACCCCCAGCGGGTGAAAGCGTGGACAAGGAAAACGGCCCCTGCTGGATGACTCACAGGAGAGATCGAGACACCTCTCTTACAGACGAAGACAGACTCGGGCAGATCTGGAATTCTTTGCAAATAAATATTTTATTACTTTTTTTATTTGTTCAAAGATACATAACATTTCCTTAACGCAACATTTGTATTAATGTGTGATTTCAGCATTTCAACAATTAATTAACGTTATTGAAAATGAGATTGAGTGGCCTAAATCTTTGTAATCTTCTTTTGTCATTTTTAATACTTTGTGTGTGTGTGTGTTCGTTAGTAAAACTCAAACTGTTGCCTTGGAAGTGTTCAGAATGAGGCACTGCAGCAAATATTAATAATAGTCTTATAAACTGATTTTTTTTTTTTTCATTTAGGGGGGCCCCACCTCTTTGCAGTCTTTGCACAAATCCACTTCGCGTGTCTGAAGGACATCAGCGAACTAAAGATGTTCTCCGTGGAATTTGGGGTGGGCCATCCTCATTTGTCTCCCTGTCTCGACCCCTGACGCGGCGTCGAGGCACGGGGTCATAAGGACCTGTTTTGCATTATTACGTAATGGGGTGGAATCGGGGATGTTTCTTTTAGCTCGGTTCCTGGTGGACAAACCCGGGCCTTTGTTCCGCGTTGGGGGGAATGAATTTACTTTATTTTATTTTATTTTTTCCTTTATTTTACATGATGTATAAAATAATACATATAGACTTGAGTTACTACTATGCAAAGGTTGTTTATTTGTGTTATGTTTTTATTTAATTTAGTTTGATTTATTTATTTATTATTCACTTGCATAACACTTTTATTTTTATTTTTATTTGTTCGATTCTTATCACTCATACTCCATTCGTACTGACTTTGTTTAAGTTAATTATTTTATTTTATAATTAAGTTTTTCTTCATTTAATTTGTTTAAGATTGTTTTCCTTACCTCTCCTAGGTTTGATATAGTTTTAGATTTTAATATTGCCCTATTGCTTGCATGGTTCATGCTTTGATCTCCCTCCATTCCCTGTTTCCTAAATTTCCAACTCTTAATTTTGTACAAAAACATTTGACACCAGGCAACATTCATCCATCTCATTCACTCTTCCAATCGCAAGAGAGTCAGCCTCCGAGGAGTCGGGCCTCCGGGCAGCAGGAGTCCTCCTCCATATCTTCTGATTGGGCTGGTCCGGGGGATCCTCCTCATCTCCTCCTTCTCTGCACCATCACCAACATTAACACTACACTCTCATCACATCACTGCACAATTTCACTATTAGTTATTTACCATCCAGAGTTTGTGCTGTCCATACCGAGGGTTACTGAATATTAGGTTGAGACCGCCACATTCCAGAAAATAGTGTAGACCAGCGTTTCTCAACCATTTTCATCCTGCGATCCCCTTTCACCATGCCTTCTAACCGATGACCCCTTTCCACCATTCTTTCTAGCCGGTGACCCACAATTATTTTATTTTGTGTAATATTTGCTCTTCATTTCGAAACATAACAGTTTATTTCCTGCATTTATAATAAATATCCTAATTATATTATCCAAAACTATTCAGCAAACTACATTATCTTTAGTAATTATTATAAACAACAAGCAAAATAAAATACTTTCTTTGAAATTTATTAGTTTTAACCTACAAAAGCCTAGTTCAATTATTTTTTCACCCCACCCCTTGACCCCCATGCACACATCCCGCGAACCTCAGGTTGAGAAACCCTGATGTAGATGAACGAAATGTACATCTTTCATAATTTTTCAACAAGTAAGCTAGACTTCTACGATAATCGCAACGGGCTTGGTTATTCTGCTAAGTAGAGGGTACTTTTCTGCGGAATCTCACAGCATGAGGGAAGGAGGGCTGGAGAACCACTTAGAAGCCTTCGAGGGAAAAGTTGGTTTAGCTTCTGAGACGACTATATACAGGAACATCACAAACACAATAGAAAAGGTTTTCGTACCAGGTAGCCGCGCGGTCTAAGGTGTTAGGCTAGCGACTAGAAGGTCGCGGGTTCGAATCCCGTTTGGGGCATGGATTGTGAATTTTAACCAGATGTATAAGACCAATCGTGACGGGCCGAAGTCGAAAGTTACAAGACTGGCCCCTACAAAATAAAGTTTACTAAAGTTTTTACAATAGAAAAGCAGCAACGTTTCGGAAAAGCACCCTCTCATGGTCAAATTTAAAATGATAATAAAATGTAGAAAAAAAGGGTACTTCCATTAAGGCATACTAAGACAGATGTACACGGACATCACAAACAATGGAAAAATGACAACGTTTCGCAGAGAAAATGAACAAATAAGTTAAAAATGAAAATAAAAAGGAAGATATATTTACATGAACATTATTCCAGTTGTATATAGGGATGGCCAAATCCAGATAACAGATATAATGTCGGATAAAAATCGAGTGACTGATAATATCTGCAAGACGGGTAAAATCCGGATAAAATATAACATTCAGTGAAGGTAATATCCGGATAACAGTCATCCAATTTACGTTCATTATGGATACTAGCGACTGTGAAACTTATCCAGATATTTTTCATATTATTATAGGAATGATTTCATTATTCGAATCAGATTAGTGATATACCGGTAACCGAATATTCGAACAAACAGGTTTCCGGATATTCTAGCAAACTGGAGTAAAGAAGAAATGTATAAACAAACAAGCTAAGTAATGGAATAGACTTCATAATAGATAGACTTATCACGCTTCCCCATTTCTGGCTGCGCTAAAACTGATGGATTTTTGTTCAGAGCACGTGATTTTGAAGCCATCCGCTAGGTAGCTCTGCCATGGACGTCATATTCTACTAGGAGGTCTATGGCAGAGCTACCTAGCCGATGGCTTCAAAATCACGAGCTCAGAACAAAAATCCATCAGTTTTAGCGCAGTAAGAAATGGGGAAGCGTGATAAGTCTATCTATTATGAGGTCTACGGTAATGGTTTTATTATAGACAAAACCAACGCTTCCCCGTATAAATTCAAATTTTCTTATAACGTATCCAAAAGAAAGAGTCAAAGCCATAGTGTAAGGTTTTCTATCTACCGTCTGAGAATATAGCAGACATAAGAAATAAAAGGTGAGAGGTTTTCAGAAACATAGATCTAGTTTCATAGTAGAAAGGAAGTTACAATCTTTAGCGCTTAGACTCGCCAGACAGATCTGTTGATGTTGAATTTGGCTGCTAACGCCTATTAGCTTGGTCACTGGTATACGTATAATACTAATGTTACCCAGACGAACTCGGTTCTCTGAATACTGTCTCTCAGTAACTTCTGTATCTCGTAAGTTTGTTTTCCCCTTTTCGGGAGACAGAAGCGCTTGGGAAATTCCATGGGTCAGCAGATTTCGAGGGGAAAATGATGGCCCATTGAATTTTTAAGTGCCTTGTTGTTCAACGTGTCTGACCGGAAAAGTCTTTGCGCTATAATCACAAATAGTGTTACTTTTTCACATAATTTTGTTATTCAACAGGACTTATAAACTACCTGTTCGTTTGGTTTCTGCATTTCTTGCTGTTCTTCGTAATGCTGCTTATGCAGGATAATTACGTAAATGGTGACAGCTATTAATGTTCGTGCGTTGAGGTAATTGTCCCTTTAGATATGGTGACAATACTTATGTGTGTCTCTGATATTAAATATACCAGGGTACCTGGTTCGAGAAGCCTAAGGGGTGTTACATGCCCCCCTTAAAAAGGAATCTAGTATGTGCTGAAGTACATGCGAAATTCCTCGGACATCCTATATAATGTTTGTACACATCCACCATATCACATTAATATAGCACCATCACCTGTTGTTGTAAATAAACACTCGGAGAAAACAAAAGCATAATGCTTTGCTTCTAGCACCACTTGCACCGATAAAATAAAAATAATATTGCACATTATATCATAAACACTTTCACTACAGTACACATAGTAAAAAAATAATAATACACTTAGTGCTTCATTGAAGTAGTCTGGATCACTTGGTGATAACAAATGTGAGGAATTGGCAGAAGATGCTAGTCGTCTGGTGTTGTAAAATGTCTGCAATGACCTGGCTCCGTTGACGTGATGTTGGTGTGTTCTTCAACTGCATACTTGGGTTCTTGGGTCCATTCGGATGAAGTAAGGTTGTTTCTCCATTACAAATGAGATTACTGCTTCAGCGGCTGTCTGCTGGTTATCAGCTTGCAGGTGAGTCTTATGTAAGAATGAGACTAAGCGCCTTTTAAAGGATCATAGACCATAATTGTTTCTGAGAGATATCGGCAAGTTAATAAAAAGAGAGGTTTTAAAGGTGACATTTGTGGTATATCGGGCTGCGAGATATCAATAGAAGTTTCTTCCTTTGCTTCAAGGGGAATAGTTGAAGGAGGAGCAGAAGGTGGCGAAGTTGCCAAAACAATAGTTTTATCTAAAGGAGGTTCATTGCTGTGTAAGGATATTGAAATAGGGGTTTCGTATAAGTGAAGATTAGGGTCAATAGATGGAATGTCGTAAACATGATGCTCGTTCATAGATAGATTAGGCAAAAAATATGATCTATATAAGAGCTATATCTTATGTTCAATTTGAGATCTTCGTTTTATATCCTTGTACACTCAGCCAATGATAAAATGAGCGGTCTCTTTCAAAAGCCTAAATTAAAATTTAATGTTTTCCACTGTAAGAAACGTGTTAGGAATAAGCCATTCATCAACAGATAAGTTCCTGTACAAAACAGACTCAATTTCGTGTATCGTAATCTATTTATTTGTTATTTATTATTCTTAATAAAACTAACTTCTGATAAGAATTATGTGGCAACGTCGCGAAACATGAGTATCCACTCTCCTGTTTTCAAATATTGATTTACTAGTTCCATCAGTTTCTATAGTATACTAACTTCTCCGATCTGAACCTAAGATAACTAAAAGCAGTAAGTACATTTTAAGAAAATGGACTAGTCTCTACTGACAATCATTCTCTGTGGTTAAATATATTAAAGAAAGTTATTCTTTCACTATTATTGATCATAAAATAAATTTAATACTACGATATCAGCATGTTCGTAATTAGTAGGGATGGAGTGTTACTTGTTCTCACTTGAGACGTTAAACTCCTTTTTTAATTTTTTTACCAAATTTTAGGGTATGGTTTTCATATGTATAGAATCTAGGGAAATAGCATTAAATGGAAGATAAGATCATAGATACATGAAACACGGAAAATTAAACAGAAAGGCGCTTAATATAATTTTTACTTTGTTTACATTTGAACATGAGTTTAGCTCGAAGCTTGTTCTACCATAATGATTCGTAGTCGTGGTTATTCTCTCTCTCTCTCTCTTTTTTTTTTTTTTTTTTACCCTTTTTGTCCATAATGATCACGAAGTTGGTTCGAACCTTACCCACAGACGCCAATTTTTTAACTACGTTGATACTCTTTCTACATAGCTCCGTCATCTATGTCGGTGTTACATAGACGTATCAATATTAAATTTTCCTAGAATACGCATAAAG
>JAGDQP010058789.1:0-12493 GCA_022664845.1 Lepisma saccharinum | reverse complement strand
CATACTCTTGCTTGCGACTGACTAAAGAGAATTATACGCAAGAACAGGACAAGAGATTTTAATATTCCGAGACAAAAGAGGTAGAAATTGCCTTCCTGTGTCCTTAAGAGTCCATTGTCACTTATATAAACACAGTGAACATAAAAATCAGTATAAAGGAAATGAAAGAACGCGATGGCTTTACCCAGATTTAAAGGATACGACAGAAACGGAGCTATATGTATAATTTATTTGCATGAAATATAAAAACGAGAAATCTTTCTTGGCTCGGTAATAAACCGTAGGAAAGTTTCCATGAGTGAGCGAACACACACATGCAGTGTGATTCGTTCTCTTTTTGCGCTCTCTGAAAACAAGTTAATATTTTATCGTCTTCAAACATTCAGGACACAAGCTCTGAACCTCTGAACTTTCACTCTGTCTGAAGTGTCTTTCCGGCACTATATATGATGTTGGAGCAAGAGGCTGATCGTATGGTTGTTATTATTTATTGAATTTCACTTTGGCAGAGACCTGAATTGGGTTCGTTTCGAAAATAGGATGGAGGTATGTTGGTAAAAGATTTTAAGACAAGAAAGAACACCGTTCACTGTGCTATAAGAGTACTTTCATATATATAAAACTGCTTTGATAATCACTGTTTGTTTCAAGCATGCTTTCGGAGAGGCTTTGCTCCCCAGAGATTTTCAACCGCTTCCCCGAAAGAATTAGTCTCAACACTTGTATTACTCATACGGATACTGAAAGCATATGCATACTCATATGTAATAGCAAATTCTATAAATATTCTCCATGCTATTTTGAGGTTAACTAACGAAGTACAACATATAGTTAAGTAACATGTTATTTTATATTTTAGTACATTGAATCAATATACATTACTTATGATTTTCATGAACCTCCCACGAACCCCCGGATGAAATCTTGTGAAAGATATACTGGTAATAATATCCCATCAAACCATTGTTATCTTTCGTACTGTACAGTAAACCTGTCTCTCTCTCGCTCTGTGTGGGGGTGGGGGGTGGATATGACTCAAAGGTTTTTTATGGAACCTAGCGATTAACCGATATAACTGAAATAATAAGCCATTAAAGTACATTCTATGACAATAATTTCTATATCTTCGTGTATAATTTTTAAACTTACCACAGTTAACCACATGACCGATCTCGGGTTATTAAGACTCCGGTCTTGTTTCCATAACAACACTAAACAAAGTTATCGTAAGAAGGTTGTATACAGCAGTTTCAATCGTAAAAGACGTAAATAAAAAAAGGTACCGCGTTTTCGTAATGAAAGAAGTTAGATCAGTGGCGTCTTTGAAATGATCCAGAGTCTGAAGAAGTTCCTAAAATGTTGTCTAAGTGTTGATTCGTAGATAATATCGCATGTTTGCAAGAAAAGTGTCACAACTTAAAAAAAAAAGAGAAAAAAAGAAGGAATCTATAGGCAAAATCCGTCAAATACTTATGCCATCTACCGGCCATCAATGTAGATAGGCTTACGGCATCTTTTGTCAAAGAAGAAAAATGATTCTCTAATGCTTTTGAGTCAAAAAAGAAAATTGCAAAATTTTGAGTTGTGACACTTTTCTTGCTAACGTACGATATGCACAGTACGTTATAACAAATATGCAAATTATCTAAAAAATATTAAGATTATAACAAAGCTGTGGATAATACAATTGGAGTGTATTTGAACTTTCTTGAGATAAACCTACATAATTCGTGAACTGAAGGATTGATAGCAACGCTCCATTCAAACTCTCTAACAGACAATGTTCGCTTCTTTACGTTTCCTGGATATTAAAAGAATGTATCTATTCTTTTAGTAGACGTTTTATCATGTATACCACAGTGCAGATGAGAGTTTAATTAGTACTAAACGATACTCGGAATCTAAAACTCAAAAACAACAATTGCGGAAACAGGGGACGATCGAAGTGAATATATTCAAAGTGCATAAATTAACAGTGATATACAATGTTGCCATATTTCTGTTAAAAAGTCAATGGAATGATTCGAAGTCTAGTAGGTTAGGTTAGGTATAGTTCGTTAGGTTTGTTTTATATAAGCTGTTAAAAAAAACGTATAACTCCATGAACACTCTTAAGAATTGGAAATTAATTTAATTTGATAATAATAATAACATTAATAACGAGCAAAAGTACCCGCCCGTTGGTGCGGGGTGAATATAATATGTTGGCAACAGTCATTGGGCCATTCAACAATACTTGTTTCCACGTGGTGGGTTGCGTCCTTAACTTGGTAAGTTTTGGGGGGCTGCATCCCCTTTATCGTAACCATACTCTCCTATGTGTAGGGGAGAACACTCAAACATTTCTCCTTCAGTTCAGGATTCACGGAAAGGAATGCAGTTTCTTGATAGCTCATCTACGTGTTAAGCTGGATATTTTAAAAAAGAAATGATCAAAGTCGGCCCAGTAGAAGAGCCGGGCGGACTGGACAAAATTTGTGAGGGGAGAACATTCAAACACTTCTTCTTCAGTTTAGACTTGACGGAGAGGGATGCGGTTTCTTGATGGCTCATCTACGTAATAATCCGGAAATATTAAAAAAGAATGATCAAAATCTGTGCAGTAGAACGGCCGGCCGGACTGTACAAAGCCTTTTTAGCTAACTTTTTTATAAATAGATACGACCAACGATCAAAATTTATTAAAAGTATGAATAATAGTCTAGAATTTCGCAATTTGTATTCAAAAGTTCTTGTAAACTACAAGGTTTTTAATTTCGTTAATAACGTTCTATGGTGGAAATTGCCTTATATTTTCTAAGAAACTACTGAAATTTTTTAACAGTGTACTTGATATGTGAACATAAAACTTTTCCTGATTTGAAATTAAAAATGAAAAAGCATATTCTTGAAAAATATCTTTATTTACATTGTGTTATTTCTTTTACTCCACAAAAGTCACTTTATTAATACACATTTCGAATTTATTACTGTACAAATTTTGTATTATTATAAACTAAGATGCACGGAATTCTGTCACCAGCGCCCGAAATTATTGAGTACGTACGCCAACTTTAACATTTTTATAGTTAAAACTCGACACAAAACCCTGGAAAACTTTACTCACACATTGGAATTTTAAATTTACATGTCATCAAACTAAAAATCCTAACAGAGCGCCTAAAAATAAAGCTCAAACACATACCTTTGCTCCCGTTGAAGAATATGGTTCATCAAACAGTGACCAGACACGAGGTTTTAACCTCTGCCACCACGAAAGTGTTCCATTTAAATAATCATCTTCGTATCCAAATTTCCTTGCAATCTCCTCTTCATTCGGCTTCTCAGCATCGATGTCCAATTTATCCAGTATGGCCAGTGTCGCCTGCAATTATTTGATACATTTAGTTTCAGACCAAAAATGGGGCAATAGATAAAGATTATGATATTCTTAATTGATAACAGTTAAAACTTAGGTAAGTTTTCAATTGCTAAGAACTAATATGTAGCTTAATTTAGCTACCTCAACGCGATGATATAATTTTTAATTAATCTGTGGATTATTAAATTCAAAGTAAGCAGAATAAACCATTCCAGTATGCTACTAGAATATATATGAAATATCTCGTAATATTTTTTGTTTTGAGACAAATTGATGCTTTCGATTCTAAATTATCCTTGTAAATGGAATCCGGTTTCTTTAAAATTATTGCAATTTTAAATAGCTCACTTTATCACTAATTAAAATACTTATAACTAGTTTTGAGATTTGATTCTATATGTAATATATAGAGAAGAATCTCTATACATAAAATTGAAAGTGAGTACGTGTAAGCATCACGAAAAATGTGCTTGACCGATTGGTATGATTTATCACACATGACCAGACACTGGACTGAACTTTGATTGTAAACTTTTTATTTTCAGAGATAATCGACCATCTAATTGTTCATTAAATTTCAATGGTGGTGATAACAATAATGGAAAATTTTAAAGCAAAGCACACGGTAACCCACACTAGAATGTTGTTCGACGGGTTGACTAACTCTAATGGTCAAATTTGTTTTGACTATGGTTATTGTAGTTAACACACTCCTAGGGAGGGGTTGGGGTGGGAAGGGGCGACGTAAAAAATAATAGAAAACGACTGATATTAGTGTCGAATCCATAGATTTGGGGTCGTTGAGATGAAGAGGAACACTCCCCATGCCATTCAAGTTGAAGTTCATGTATGCAATCCATTCTCGTAGCCGTGGATTCTAACATTATTTCCACCTTGACAGATCTCTTCATTCAACACACGAAATAAAGGATACTTAAACTTAACTTGTATTTTGCACCACGTTACCTGTGATACCTTCTGTCTTGGCTACTAGTGAAGTAACTATCAATGTCAAAATTAAGCCCAAAAATCATACATTCATATCCTTGACTAGGATAACATTCACGTGATCCCTTTAGTTGAAGCAACAAACATTGTTATGCTAATAATTGCGCCTAACACCACAATCTGAAAGAGTTCTTTCATCTAGCTCCAATCTTTACTTCTATCTTTTTTAAATCTAGCTAGTAATTCTAATCTTTTTGCAGCACACACCTATCCTACCACTACCATTCATTAACCTTCAGTGTATTGTGTCTTTATGTTTCATTTAATCTGTGTCATTTACTGATGATTTTAGCACTTTCATTGTAATGTATTTTAAACGTAGTTCCAAGAATACATTTTATTCATTTATTTAGTCTTATCTTCCCTTTCAGAAGCTTCTTCGAAAAATTCTTATCTATCACCCAAACGGAACAACAATACATAAAATTGTAAAATGGGATGCATTTCAACTCCAAATACTTACACTGAAAAGACAATAAAAAATTACTTTTGCGATTTAAAGCAATAATTATGCGTTTCCTTAGATGAACTCATACAAAAAAAGTTTTTGAAAAGTACAGCCCTTTCACAGGTAAACCTTTTACTTGCTACCACCACTTATTTTGGCATGGTAACATAGCCTTTGCAGTTTGTCTGTCTCTTGTATTGTCACCAATACTTTCGGTCGCCTTATTTTAAGCTTTCGCCAATGTGTTCCGAATCGACCTATCGAAAAGCACCATTTATTCATTCACATTCTGGAGTTTTGGGCATTGAGCCAATCAGAGCGATACTATATACTATGGTTTGCGAAGCAGTCATGCCTGATTTAATTTCTTAAAAATAATTGGTGCTTTGATTCTTCAGATTTAATATATATATATATATATATATATATATATATATATATAATTTTGTGAAACCACTTACTTGTGTGTCCCTATGAATGCTATACGTGCTCCAGCAACAAGGTTCGACCTGGTTTGAATCCAATCCCCAAAATTCGAGCTCTTCTTCGAAGAGTGGGCCACACACATTTGTTGGGTAGTGAAGTTTTCCAGTTCTGAAATACACAAAGAGAGATAACGAAATTAATATAGTCAGTTTGAAAGAAAACTAAAAACATAAAAGCACAAACAATGCCTTGTTCTGCAAATGAATGCATTCTGGTTTATAACAACAATAAAAGTCATTTTCAATGCTCCTCTTATCCACTCTCTATGTCACTCGATACATAATATATTCTCTCAACATATGAACGTATTAACGAATTAACGTATTGTTAACGTATTAACGTACTAAGATGGTCATGTATTTTTTATGTTACCCAAGACAAGTCAGAATTCGAGTTGATTGATTTCTCAAAGAAAGCTTTTATTCTAACTCTTGATTTTACTCTTCACGTAAATAAGAATGATTATATATTCCACTGTACCTTGGCAGTTGCTATGTAAGGAAAAGACAGGAAACGAAAAATAAAATAAAAGAAAGGAAAGGAAGGGAAAAAATGAGAATGATTATGATTATTTCTCTAGTTGTTGGGTCATTCCATCTTAAGTGGTCAGAATCTTTAATTTTTTAAAATATTTATTTTCCCTATAAGTGAATAGCTGAAGATGGGTACTCTTTTATTTTTATCCCCACCGATTGATTAATGGCAGCCATGCTTGTATTGCGGCCAATGCCAAAATCTGTAATTGCAGACGTTTATGAAAAATATAATATTTGTAGACTGGTTTATCAAAGGACACTTAACTAAACAGATCCCCTTCCTTTAAAGTCTGCTTGACATTTTAGTCCTCTGCACGGAAATCTTAAAACGTAATGGAACTGGTCAAAATGGTATCCAAATATGATTGTCGAAATAGAATAATTTCCGGTTTTAAGGGTACTGTTTCGCACGAAAGGGTTTGAACGTCACGGTTATTTTTTTGTACACTACTACATATAAAAGTAATTTGAAGGAAAGTCAGAAAATTAGCAATGACACAATTATAGTTCCTTAATTTTTTATGAATTTTTAAAAATTCAAGAATTTATATTTTGTTAACTTTAGAGGCCCAATATGTCTGGTGCGGAACCAGATAAAATATATTTCTTGTATATATGCTATACAATTGTATAATAACAATCGAAATATGAAGTTTGAGATTTGAATGTGGAGGAAGTTACAGATTTTGAAAATAGAGGGAGAATAATGCTCATGCGCGCTTTGGTATCAACATTGGAGTCCAATATCTCTTGTGGTGGACTAGGTAAAAATATATATTTTACTCTTTATGCATTTACATAAGGATAATCTATGATCGAAATTTCAACTTTGATAATTGAGTTTGAACAGAGTTGCAGATTTAGAAAATGGAGAATAATTATATTTGTGCGCGCTTTGGCAAATGTTATTTTACCACCTTCGAACCACCTTTCTTTGGCAAACGAAAGAATTAAATACTTCATAAAATATTATGATTTTATATCTACACATAATTATGTTGGCTGCCCATCTGGTAGCCGTGTGGGTTAGGGCGCCAAGCCAGCGACGCGGAAGTCCTGGATTCAAATCCCGGCTGGGGCATGGGTGTGAATTTTAACTAGCATCGCATTCATAATCGTGACGGACCGAAGTCTAAGTTACTAAAAATAGCCCATACAAAATAAAGTTTACAAAGTTATTACATATGTTGGTCGTGCTCTAAATGGCGCCAAGTCAGAATTCGAAAATATCTACTTTTTGTTTTCTTGCTCAGGTTGTAAGAATCGAGCCGAGGCATACGAGTTCGCCAAACACTCCATATATATATCACATCTTTCTGTGATACTCTGCTGGTACACATTAAAAAATGCATGTGTTAATTCAACACTTTTGGGTGTCTCACCGGGAGTACCATTTTTTGTGTTAAATTAACACAACACACGGTGTTGATTTCCGTACTAGCAGCAAGAAAAAAAAGTTACGGCTGCAGCGAGATTCTAACATGGATTGCTGAATTAGAGGTTATGCATCTTACTGTCTTTTGTTTTCCATAAAATATGTTTACTCTAAGCGGGTTCTTGTTATTACTTGTTCAACTTGCAACACTAACTACTGACAGCACAGTTAAAATCACATCCATGCCCGAGATGGGATTCGAACTCAAAAATATCTTCCTGAGCGCCAAACACAAAGAAAGTTACTCACACGACTTATACGTATTGTTTAATAACTTTTCAATTTACCAGTTAAGAATCAGAATTTCCATTCATTGAGAATGTATTCCATTTCTATGCAAGCAAGCGATCAAGATGGTGACAGACAGACACTTGAAGTCTAATCAACGCCTTGTGTTGTCTTGATTTATCACAAAATAGTTGTAGTCACGCTCCTACACCGAAAAATGTTGAATTAACACAAGCATTTTTACTGTATAATATATTTATTAAAACGCTCACGAGTATTATTCATCCCTATTTTACAAACATGTAATTCTGTTAAAACTCAAAGTTAAAATTTCGACCATAGGTTGTCCTTATGAAAGTGCATACATATTATGTAAAAAAAAGTTTTTTATCTGGTCCTCCACCAGAGACATTGGGCCTCCAAAGTTCACAAAATAACAATGAAAAAGAGATACAAATTGTTCATATTAAGGCATGCTAATTACTGCAGGAACAATCTGAATTAACTTAGATATTGTATGTTTCATGCTACATTATTAAGTAAAAGCCATCATACTCAATCTACCATCTAACCTATCCAAATCTGGTGTTTAAGCCAATTTCCTTACATGAATAATATCACCTGAACATACCTAGCATGATAGGCATATGCAACATACATCACTCGGCTCCGCAATAACTATACATGAAGACCTCGTTGCTTGCTATGTTAGACAATCTACTGTTATGTACTACAAGCTACAAAGAGTGCATAATACCGTATACTTATAAGATGAAGAGCGTAATTGAATGCAAGGTTACAGTCGTTTTGACACATTGCTTTCTAACTTTCAAGCATTAATCTTCAGATCTTGTCAGTCAGACAAGATACTTTAAGCCATAATGATAAAATTGATATACATCCCCAAATGTCTATCATAACAAAATATAACTCTGGAAGCTATCTTCAATAATAAATGTCTTAGCTTACCGTATCAAATAAATCATGAAATTGATTTTACAAAGACAGGTACTTAAACATTTAAACAATAGCATCGGCTTGATAGTAAAACCACATAACTCTATTTTAGCCATTTTACAGGAAAGGTAAAAATCAACATCAGTTGTCCATTGCTTATATGGAATTGGTAATTCACGATTTTTGTGTTAATTAGCCTTTGCGAACCTTCAAATTTCAGTGGAATGTCGAGCTTAATATCACCAATATTTTTAGTGCAACAATCTCAAAATCGATATTAAGGCGTTTTACAATTAATGCGTCTAAAGGATAACGGATAACAAATTATTTTTTATTAAAATTATCTACTTTCGCACAATATTTGTTGCTTTTTATTTGCCATATCACCTCGAGAAATTAGGTTTAATCAATTAGGAATATAAAAAAGAAATAAAAAACAAAAAATTTAGCATTCAATCTGGGCAAATAGTAACAAACAAACAATTATTTGAAAGTGTTTTACATTATTTGACTGAAAAGATACCAAAAGTCTCAAAAGATATCACTTCAGTTCGACGGCCATCTAGTATTTTACCAGCTATCTTGTAATCCATACGGCTACGTTTTCACGTATAACTTCTAAGTCTAAACCCTGCAACATAAAGGATTCAGCACAAAGAGTTCTTGCTTTTATACTTCAGCAGCTAATGCTGTGAAGTTTTATGCGCCCGCTCCGTCCGTCTGTGGACAACTTTCAGCTCATAAACTACTAGGACTAGAAAGGTGTTTGAGGTGTCGTAGGAAATGTGTTGGCGAGACTAGCTCAAACCCGTATCATTCATTCGTATTGAAGAGGGTGTGCCAGAGATAGAGGCATTGCCAGATATCGAGGTACACTTGATATCTTTGGAACTACTAGTGCTAGGATGGTGTTTAAGATGTCGTTCGAAACGTCTCGGCAAGAAGAGTTTAAATCCGTATAATTCATCTGATTCCGACTAGACTACGCAGGAGTGTATATATAAATAAAGGTATAAGAATAATATAAAACATAATACAAATACAATTAAATGATTTATAATTCCCTTTTAGGTTTTTATGTGCCCCTCGTAAGCTTCTTTTTTTGCCATCTTATGTTTATAAACTGCAATTTTGCTTCCTTTGGAATAATTTTATTACATTAATCTGGAAACTTCTTCGGCTTTGATTAAATATGTCTACTTCATTTTTCATTCCATATAATCTATTGTACGAAAAGCACATTCTCGAAATGGATGACTTTTTTAGAATTTCTGTTCGGGGTTTCATGCAGTGGAAAAACCCTTTGTTATCCTTCCGGGTTATAGTATCTGGTATTCGGAATTTGATTTCAGAGAGTAAGTCTATACTATCTATGCAGTTATGAATTAATTTATAAAGAAAGAGTGAATTCGAAAGAATTCTCCTATTCTCCGGCGCACTATGGTGCCAAATACCGAAAACGTGGCGAAAAGTCCCCAAAACAAAGTTGTAAGTAGGGAAAGTTTAAGTCCCTCAATAGTTAGGTTGGTACCTGCCGCCTTCAAAATGAGCGTTTACAACGGTCAGTATAAGCAGCTGACTACTTTAAGCTGCTGTAACCTCTCGTGAATGGCGAGTCGCATATCGCCACATTGAAACGCTATCGGTATTTTATACTCGACCGCGCAGAGTATTTTTTTACTGTTTACTAGTTTGGCATACATTCAAATGAAAAAAACTGTTGAAAGTAAGTATATTAATTGTTATTGTATAACTTAAACAATTAAAATACGCTTGTAAATTGTCGATTTTCAAATGTCGTGATGCAAAAGTCGAAAGTCCCACGATGTCCCACGGTCAAATAACTTGTTCTTATGACCAAAATCATTGTTTAACATAGTACTACAAAGCCTGAAGCCCGTTCGTGCCCGTTTTGTATTGTTCATTTTTTATGCAATGTTTCCTTTTAGGAGCCATTAAACATTTCCCTGGTTTTAGTTCTTCAAATAATTGTTTGTATTGTCAGTTTTGTTGATTTCTTACATCTGCCTCATAATTTTCCAACAAATAACATTAAATAAAGAATCTGTGACCTCAACAATATTATGGATGCCGATTTCCATTGATATATTAATATTTTCTATATTTAAGTCCTCCATATTGGATCTGCCATTTTGTTTTTTGAAAAAATAATGTCAAATTTCAATTCAGCGATCCCAAACCCATTATTATATGTAAGTTTTCAAAAACAAAACCGATTTGCATTTATTGAACACATTTTTCAATTTCATATCCGCCATATTGGATCCGCCATTTTGTTTTTTGACAAAACTAATGTCAAATTTGAATTCAGCGACATCAAAAACACTATTGTAGTGAAGTTTCTGAAAAATACTTGTTTTCGACTTTTCGCCACGTTTTTGGCACTTGGTACCACTGTGCGGCGTAAGGAGTTCAAAATTCTGAATTAGGTTTACATAATATTCAAATTTTGGATGAGAGTCAATTGTTTTGTATGTTACTAGCCTGAGGAATTTAGATTGAACCTTTTCTATTTTCTGACAATTAACTTGAGTGGTGGGGCTCCAGGTGATAGATGTATTTTCAAGTTTAGGTCGAACAAACGAATAATATAACTCTTGGTATGTATTAGTCATTCTGAAGTCCCTTGCTGTTCTATAAATCAATCCTAGAATTCTGTAAGATTCTGCTGTTATATTGTTTACATGACAATTAAACGTTAGTTTAGAGTAAAAAATAAAGCCAATTTTCTTTATTATTTTTGGTCTTGGTAAAACACTGTTATTAACTGAGTAAGGAAACTAAATAAACATTCGTCGTCTAGTAAATATAATCGTAGTGCATTTTTTGATATTCAAATCTAGTGTATTTCTGTGACACATCCCTTTAATGCAATCTAAATATTCCTGTAATTGATAACAATCTTTAACTGATTCAACTTTAGAAAATATTTTACGATCATCTGCATATAATAGTTTTTCAGTGTTTACTATACAATCAGGGAAGTCGTTTATGAATAATAAAAATAGTAACGGGCCTAAATTTGAGCCCTGAGGTATTCCTGATGTCATTTCAAATTTGATACAAATTCTCTGTAAAGAACGGATTGTACACGCTGTTGTAAGTAAGATGAAAGAAGTTTGACTAGGTTTTCCGTAAAATTGAAGGGCTTAAGTTTGGCAAGTAATATGCAATGATCTACTGTGTCAAAGGCTTTGGCAAAATCAGTATATATAACATCAACCTGACAGCCATTATCTAAAGTTTTAGCTAGAAAATTCGTGTTTATTACTAAATGTGTAGACGTCGATTTGTTCTGCATAAACCGTGCTTTGTGTTTGATATTACTTGTCTAACATGAGTTATGATACGGTGATAGAGACAATTCTCAAAAACTTTAGCGAAGGCCGAATGAATTGTTATTGATCTATAATTGTCAATTTGTTTTGAATTACTTGACTTCGGTATTGGGCGTTCTAAAGCCTCTTTCCACTGTTGTGGAAATTTGCATCTGCGTAATGAAAGATTGAATATTGTGTGCAACGGATATTTCAATAGTTAAGCATAGTCTTTCACTACATAAGGGGGTACGCCATCTGGATTAGTCACCTTTTTAGGGTTTAACTTCTTTATTGCAACTTCTACCTCTTTCATAGATACCTGAGAAATCGACAGACTGTCGAATCTATTACTTGAATACATACAATCTCCCATTTCCATTGTTTTGAATTCAGTGCAACTTTCTCTGTACATGGACCGAAAGTAGGAAGCAAAAGTGTTAGATATATCCTCAATATCATCGATTAGCTTGCCACTAAATGAAACCGGACTGATAGGAAGATGTCTTGATTTGCTTTTCATGAAATTCCAAAATTGTCTTGGATCAGCAGCGACTTGATTTTCGATATTTTATATATACGAGGCATATGCCTTTAGTAATTCCTTTCTTTGTTTCCTTGCACAATCTATTAAACTCACCTAAATAACATTCACTATTTATATCAGAATTTATATACTTTCTACGATAATAGGCT
>JAGDQP010058787.1:0-12493 GCA_022664845.1 Lepisma saccharinum | reverse complement strand
TATTTTTTACCTTAAATAAATGTATCGAGGACAATCTGGAAAAGTCGGAATTTTTGATACCAAAAGATAGTCCCTTGATACCAAAGCTATAACAAAAGGGACCTTCTGTTCCCGCTTATGGTGTCCGTCCGTGTCTAAAAATTAAATATCAGGAACCACAAGGTGTAGACAGATGCTTGAGGTGTCGTTGGAAAGGTCTTGGCTTCACTAGCTCAGAGCCCCTGGAACCGTCTTGATTGGTTCAGTGTTGTCATCCCGTTTTCTGAAAGATCAATTCAAATTGCTTCCATTCAGTTAGACCTAGACCCTAACTTGACATAAACAACATGAGATATAAGTACTGTGAATTTTCCGGAACCTAAGCGCTGCAGTTGTCAGTGTTGCCAGCTAATTTTGTAAAAAAAAATAATGGTTGCCTGGTTAAAATGCTATTAAGGGACCTGAGCCCTTGCGATTGTTAGAATTGCAGCTCTAACTTGTTTTGTTACTATTCGCACTCTCATCGTAGTGCACAGTATATGCGCAGGGCAGACGATTTATGTGCCAGTGGCGCTGCACGTTGGTGGACTGGTGAGGCACTTATTCAAGCTTCTGGTTACAGTCGATACTCCAGGAATATGACGTCATGACCAATCACCTTTGTTATCTGCTGTAGCGTCCATACAATTAACATGGGACATAGCAAGTTACCGTCCTGTGCATGGCTTGGTCTGTGGTTGTATCCAGTCTACTGTTATACATGCTGATAAGATAAAATGAGTTTTATGGGTGGTAACAGCACCCATAAAACTCACTATGGCTTACACCCGTCCCGATGTTTTATGTACTAAGAGCATACATTCGCATCTTTTAGATTATATTTTTCCTTTTTTTAGCATTCTTAAACCCACCTTTTTATTGCATTGTACCGGTCAAGCACATCATATTAGCTTAATAAAACGAATCACATTGACTGACTGGTCTTTGAACACAATTCCTTGCATTGTTTTAGCGGTTAAATCATTGTACTCTGTGATACTTAAGTGGGAAATCTTCACAGTATGACGGAGTTTGTGTATGATTCCCATAACAGATCTTCTGCCTGTGAGCGCCTTTCTTTCAGAAGTATGCTACATTACACACGTCTACGTATTGCATTGTATAGGCCCAAAAAATAATTTTCTCATAAACAGGCTTGTTTGTTCAGAATTCTTAAGGGTCCTGGCGCCCGCCCCCACTTTTTAAGTATGTTTCTTAATATTTCAAAATTTAAGAATACTGTAAAAAAAAATTAAATCATAGTTCCCTAGTACTTAGAATGGTCAGCGACTCGAGATATTGTCCGTTGATGAGCACTCAGCCTTCAATTAAATTATATCATCATGTTTGATAACGCATTACTCAACAATTGCTAACATGTGGAAATCTATAACACCATTTTAGGTAGTGCCTTGTGAGTACTAGGGGAGTATGTTTAAAAAATTCTGATACTGTAATTAGATTTTGAAATATTTAGAAAAATATTTAAAAGTTGGGGTGAGCTCGAAGAAGACCCTTAACAGGGCAAAGATACATGCAGTTATGCCTGTAAAACAAAATATAAAAACTGAATAAATATAACGTTTTACAATCTATTGGTTTATGAAAATAACAAATTAAGCTACTTCTAAGCAAACTTTGTTGTTAGATATATTTTAAAGCAAAGTTATGTCATTTATAATTAATTAACGAATTTCATCGTTGCACTGCACAATTCATTATAGGAGCATTCGAAAAATGACAAATAGAAGATGAAAATTTTGATTATACCATGAAGTTTACTGACATCTGATTACAGGGGATTGAACAACAAAATTGAAACACCTGGTTTTCGGGCCCAATTAAATTTTAGTTGAAGCGAAAGTATTAAAGACGCCTGATCTATTTCTCTGTTTACAAACTCATTAACATCATTCATGAGATATTCACCAAATTTGACGTAGTGATAATTACTCGAGTTACTGAGCATCGTAATTTATTTTTCATTCTGATCGCACTATTGAAGAATAACAAAACAACAACTACTACTGCCAACATTAATTGCAACAATACGCTAATATATTTTTTCATTTGAGACTGACAAAATGGAAAAAGAATGTATGGCCACACACGTTTTCGTATGATACAAACCAGTGTACATGAATGTCTCTCTTCAGCTCTCCAAAAATGTGAAAATTTCATGGTGAGAGATCTGAGCAGCAGACGTGCGACACTGAAGTTGTCCTCCAACTCCCCCTCAACAGTCAAAAACCGAACCACGGTTCTCTGTTCTCTTTATACGCCTCCATGTCTGATGGACGAACACACGAATCGCTAACCTTCCTTCCAGGATAGTAAACAAACGACTGCTGTGCAAGTCCAAGTTATCACTGTGCTTTTCTGGGTCCCAACAGACGTCAGTATAATTATTAAATTCCAGGGTTACCAACTTGCGTGCCATTTATCGGACGAGGACGTGTGTGACTGTAAAAGATGTGGATCCGTCGGCAACCCAGAAGCTTCTTCAAGGATGAGATTAACCGTCTTATTTCCCAGTGCCTTAATAGTTTTGGAGATTACTTTTGTGGTTAAATGTTCCATGACACATTTTGGCGTCTAACCCGTCCATATGTCAGCAGGCGCTAATAATAATTTACATGTGACGTTAACAAACATGATAGAGGGACTGTCTAGCGAGAGCATGTAAACTACATAAAGCGTCTTCAGGCTGAGAAATCGAACATAGATAGGATAAAGGAAGAGGACATAATCTCTTTCTGACACTGCCATCCTAGCAGGCGATTGGGAAAGTAGAAGAATAAAGGAAGCAATACTTATTTCGGAGGAAGACAGAATCTTCACAGTCAAATGGGCTATAAACTGAAACGTAACTGTCTATCACAGACTAATGTACACCACGGTGAACCAATCACAGAAGCGACTCTCTCGAACAATCACAAACTCGGATTGTTTAGCCAACCACAGACACTATATATATATTGTAAGAAAAGTAATTAGAAGCGTGTAGACGCTTTCACACACCTTTCCAGGACACTCTTGTACCTGAAGGTTTAATTTTCATTCCTTCTTATTACTTACAAATAAAACTAACGAAACACTAGGCCACTATAGTTTGTCACTAGATACACAATAATAATCGGGTCCTTCCATAACAAATCGGATTCCAATTTTAGAAAAAATTGTTGCATCACTATTTTAGAAAATGTTTATTTTTCGTGTGTGTGTTCCTGTAATCGATATTTTAGGACGCTTGAAAGCGTTACGACTCATAGATGTGATAACAGACCACGAAGTGAAGGAGAGCTTAATATACATATACAATATAATTAACATATACACGCCTACTTGTAATGTTTCGCTTTGCTTTCTTCTGCTTTCCACACCCCTAGAAGCAAACAGAATGTAATCGTAATCCCTTTGGGGACATCCGTGATTACTGGTTTCAAAATGAATAAGTGTAGAGATACCACAAATTGAAGTATACAAAAAGCTGGAGTGGTACTAGGATTGTGAAATGTGCGTTCTTCTGTTTTACTGGTCAGGACGACTGAAGGAAAATCCAATGTTCATGAGTGATAATCAGCGCTAATAAACCAAAGACATTAATCTTAAAATTAACATGCAAGATATTTCGTTCCTAAATCTTGCGTTAAAGCTAACATATACAAATATTTGACATATTTAATATATATATATAAGTTCTGAAGAATAGCTAAATATTACATAGCAGTATACAAATCGCAATAGCGCGCGAGCATTCTCAGCTCTGAACAATATTTCAGTTATTCCGAAGAATCCAGGAAGGAAGTTCAGTACTGTTTAACTGTATTCGATTTGTTTTAGCTTGCAAGCGCTTACGTTGAAATCAGTACAGAAGTTTGCGTATCAACTGTTCTCAACACTGCGTTGATTCATGATGCGTGAACATTAAGAAAGGGGGGGGGGGGTAAGTATGACAATATCACTATTCCACTGAAGAAGAATTCACCAATGAAGTCCTTCGACGATCACTCTTCGCCACCTTCAGTTCCACTGACGAAACAGTTGGCACCGTCCAAAGAGGCAAAAGTAAACCATGATTGGTTCACTTTGCTCATACGGCTAACTTGAAACTGATCTTACTGCATTCACGAGTCGACATGAGTACCTTGCTTATAATGGTTTACACCAAACAGACGATAACGATTATTTCTTTCACAATACGAAGAAAGTAGATTCAAGTATAAACATGTGATTGAAAGCACTGAGTCGTAACTCTGCTACACGAGTTTGCAAGTAATGTATGTATGCGCGCGGCTCGATGGAGTACGACTTACTGCGTACAAAAATACAAGTCTCGCTTCGAAATTAAATTTAAACGGAACACTGTTTTAATGTGTTAATTTCGAAGCACATATATTTCAACACAACTGAGAATATTATAAACACGTCAAAAGAAATATCACTCCGTGTTACAACTTCCACAAAGATTTCCAGTGGCGGAGTTAAAACTTCCACAAAGATTTCCACTGACACTGGTTTATGATCTCTTCGACGTCTCTTCCTATCACCGGCATCCAAGCGAGTACACCGGCGTTCGCTATAATGAGGATCACATGTGCGTTTCGACTTCGAAATGCAGATCAACGGATATGCTGGTAACATATCAAATTGACAAGTTCGTGACTTATGACGACAAAGTTTCAGAAATAATAGTTCGTCATTAAATCTGTGCTACATAACACTTCACGGGCAACAGTTGATCGATCACTGGGACCAAAATCCCGCGAAAATATCAGCACGACACACATATTGTTCGTACCTGAGTGGACAAGTTAGGTCTGAACTTCCGCGCAATCATCAGTAGTTTACCCATAAGGCTTTGCGCGAAAAATCCGAGTTTGTCACGTGATAACTCTTAATGCTCATATTCATAAAGAAATTATAATACAAATCGACCTTATAAGCATTCATAAAGTACGAAGATCTATGATACGTCATAGCGTATTCCTGAACTTATTTCCAAATAAGGATAATAAAATAAAGGAAATCGAATGTCGATACAGAGGTTAGCGCCTACAAATCGCGACAGATTTCTTACATTGCACCAAGCTAGGGAAAATCCCGTTTTCGAACAAAGAAAAGCAAAAAGATTCTAGAGAAATCTATCGACGCCATTGCTAAAATAAGCGAAAAATCCGTATTAAACTTCATAGAAAAAGCGTAAAATAATTATATTATTACGAGAAATGCTAATCATTAATAACAAAACATGATTAAAGATCTTCCATATTCCCTTTTTAATTGAAATATATATAATTAACCAAAAATTTTAAAAATAGGTAACATTTTTTTCTTCAAACTTTAGCATTTCAGTTTAAACTTTGTAAGAGGATATTCAATCCGGTTACATTCCTACGTACCTGAAGATATCAGACCCACATCTGAAAGAAAAAAAAAAAAAAAAAAAAAACGTACCCCCCTTTTTTTCTTATGGGGGTTCAAACATGGCCCTTTACGAAAAATGACGGATTTCGGACTTCAATATCTCAGATGGGTCCTCATGAAAAAATAAATAAATTTGGTATCAAAGAAGCTTTCTATGTGCCCAATTCACAGCAAAAATAGCAACTTTTATTTGGAAGTGGTTTGGTCTGTGCAAGCGGATTTTCTCCGCCATACTATGCAAATGCACATGTATCTTCACAAAGATCACCATTTTTTTTCAGTGAAGAAGTTGTAACGGTAACCTTACCAGTCATTGACTTGGGTGCGATTACATTATGGTTTATTGATGTACGGGGGGATATATAAAAGGCAGCCTAACGATCTTCGTTCTATATAACTAAAGCAAAACAAAATTATCTAATAAATCATCAGGTTAGGATTTGGGGTAGTATCGAAAAGGCATCCCGGTTTGAAATAAAATTCATATGTTTAGGATTACTTTATGTATAAATATTGTGGCTCAACTGATATAACGGGGTTTACTAAAGTAAATACAACGAGGAAATTAGAAGTGCTACTGTTTTCTGTATTCTGATTATATTGGGTATGAGACGTAACATTCAAATAGGAACATTACGTAAGCTACGAGATGGTAAAGTAAAATACTGTATATGATATAATTAAACTACGTAATGGATATAATTAAATGAAGTAATAACTAATATAAACCTGTACACAAGAATAATCCAAAGTTGATGCAGAGCTGAGAAATTGTAATACGATAATCTGCTGAAAATCAATTTCCCTCTTTCCACTACAGTTCTTTGTTTTGTGTTTGATAGAAATGTATGTATAATGATGCTCGGTAGAGGTCAATCGAAAATGCTATGAATGTCATATCTAGGAACCGCAAATACAGATCAAAATCATGAATGGAAATTAATGTAAAACTGCAATTGTATAATTTTTGTATCTAGTCAAGGTGAAGTAGGAAATGTTTTAAGGGAGAATTAAGTTATGATTTATGTATACGAGATTATAGAACCGAGATACTAATTACACAAATCTATGTAAAGTATTGTTACTGGTTACCTTGATAGAGAACTAAAAAGGAGAACACGTTCTTATGAAAGTAAATTGCTTAAAGCAACATTACCAGTTTTTTATTTCGACGCTCGACTTAACTGCTAGAGTAACTTTTCGTTACTCTAGGCCAGGTTTATAAAAACTGGGTGTCGCCTCACCCGTTGTGCACAAGCCCGGGTTCCCCCAAGTAGGCACTTCAGTTCATGACGTCAGATGGAACAAAGAGTACACGCCCTGATCGTCGGAGTAAAGAGTCTCATGCAAATATTGAACAGCCGGATAATAATAAATATTGAAATAAATATATATCGTCGTTTACATAATAGATATCGTCTATTACAAAGTTGAATATAAGGCAGCAGTTTTTATAATGTTTAGACGTATCAACAGAGTGTTTGTATACAAAAAAAATCATTGCGTTGAATCACATCCCTTTTTTCTACGAGGTTTCAAACATGGCCCGTTGCCAAAAAATACCGGATTGAATATCTCAGATGGGTCTATATATATATATATATATATAAACAACAGAAATTTGGACTGGAGGAAGCCGTAGAGAAAGGAATTATGATAAATATGTTAGTACCACAGAATATCTTGACTCTATAGACGATGTGTTGCTATAGCCAAGTTCCCCTGTAATTATGTAAAACATTAACAGTTAAATCACTTCAAATTATTGTTTTGAAACTTGGAGGCTCTTAGTTTTACATAAACGCTTTTAAATTCACTCGTTAAAATCAATGTTTCTGTCTTAATAGTATATTGCGTTATATCTAATTATCCGCGTAAGAGGACCAACCTGGCACGCCTATCTCCTATGTCGCGAGAAAACTAAAATAATCCTACCTAGGAAAAAGATCTAGTCATTCGGACAACACATTACACAATCTTTCTTGTAATACATTAGTACTTTCTCACTCTTCGATTTATATTTTCAAATACACGTATAGATAGAAATAGTATATTTCCACGCAATTTGTTTCCCTGAAGAAGCCTTCCGGAGAAATGTGAAAAATAATTAGCGAAAGATCCCCCTTCCCCGTTACGAAGAGCGCAATAAGGATTAATATTTACATAGGTACGTATTACTGTCTCAAAATATTTGTCGTCCGTGAGTAAAAATGAAGTCTGTAAATAAAGTAACGAGATTGTCGAAATTCACTTATATTGAAAAGAAAACTCTGTCATCTTCAAAATAATTCTCTTGGGGAGCTACGCAGCGAAAACGACGTTTTCCCAAATCAAATCTGAAACTGAGAGAGCTGCCGGTTACAGCAGCTTGGATATTGTCAGTCGTCCCTCAGTGATGGATGGCCTTTGGGGTGGGTTTTCGAAACAGGAAAAAGAAAGAAATTACACTCAAGTCACGCAAATACGAAGGCTGAAGAATGATAGTGATGTGTTTCCGGGCTAAAAACTCAACAACCGAAGGCGCTGCGGCAAGCAGCATTGTCGTGATGCAGCAGCCAGGTCTTTTTGATGTCCGACCGGTCAGTCGGATTTGATGGACGGTCTTGGAGTTCAAATTCAGTTCGTCTACTATCAATCTGACCACAGTTGTATTTCATCGAAGTTATGCTCTCTCTGTAAGCATTATACTGAAATATTTTTTCTTTCAACGCAATTTTAATTTTTCGAAAAAGTCGAGTCCAAAATTCACCTTTTGCGGAGAATCACTCATATAGGCTTTTGTTCTAAATCAATCTGATATTGTGGCGATCTGCTGTAGCCCAATTTCTGTGCAAGAGAGATATACAGTGAAGAAGGAAGACGTCAGGTGGACTTGCACCAGTACTCGACTACCAAGCGTGGTTCAGAACCTTTGTTAATAGAAGGTCTCACCGTTAGAACCTACTTGCTCAATTACAACGTAAATACCTATTTAAATCAACCGAGCGGCCGTGGCTCAGTGGTAGAGCGTTGGCTTAGCATTCGGGAGGTTCTGGGATCGATCCCAGTGGCCGGCCATCCTGACCTAAGGTTTTCCTCAGTCACACAAAGAAAATGCTGGGATGGTACGAAAATAGGCCATAGCTGTCTAGCTTTCACAATCCTCTCCCCCACCGTATCCCGGTATGAGCCTCACATGCCTAAAGCCTTTAAAATAAATCCAAATTCTACTTCAATTAGAACGGCTGTGACCTTCGACCCATTTTCCCTTTAGATATAGGAAACTTAATACATTTTAAATGGCTGCTTTTGTGACAATGTGATAGACAGCAGATTATTAACACACTGACTGTCATGTTGAGTTGTATTTAACTCACGCTAATTTTGCGCTCGGGGCCACGTGAAGCATATAAGTCACACTGCAACATACATGTTTGTTATAGATGACTCCCTGGGCAAATCCCTGGAGTTGGTTCGTGAAAATCTTACTTGTTGATGTTTTTATGGCTGCAATTAATATTGTACATTTCGCCTTGAATGTTTGCCAAGCGGTTCTTTGAACAAAATCGAAAGAACAGAATGCCGTGACATGATATTGTTACACATACGTAGGAGTTATGATTCAGAGTTCATTGTGGAAAGGAAAAAGACTAAATTCTCATAAACACATTCAGTAATTATGTCGTGAGTTATATACAACTCACGTGGCGTGCAGCGTAAAAATTGACAAGTCCCGAAAGTTGCATATAACTCACGCCACGTGAGTTGTATATAACTCACGACATAATTATTGAGCACTCGGTGGAGGCACCGGGTAAACGTAGAAAACAAAAACAAATATTTTGTTTATTACATTAGAAATGATCGTTATATATTCGAAGATTTTATTCTAGTTTCGCAATAAAGCACGAAGAAAAAATGTTATAGTGTGACAGTCAACGTATTAAGGTATGGAATGAAAACACATTGAAGAGGTCTAAAAAAAATCATTTTTAAGTCTGTTAGATATTTGTAATTGCAAGTGTAAATAAATAATAATAAATATAGAGAAAACAATAAAAATTTATTAGAAAAAAAAATATCAATGAATTAGACAATACCTTCATTGAATTTATTTGGCGAAAAACTGTACAGTAAAAAAAAAATAAAAAAGTTCTGAGGTACCCGCTATTCAAAAATTGAGGTGCGTATCATCCACAATTATATACAAAAAAAATAATGAACCTGAGAATTACATACTTAATTCTTACTGTACAACACGAATGTTTTATACCACTACGAAAAGAGTGCTACCATAAAAATGTACAACAGTGCAAAAAACAAAAGTTTCATATCGACAGAACTTTGAAAAAGGAAAGGCACGTAGCTTCTTAATTATTAAGAAAGACTTAATTGTAATTACACCTACTTAGAACTGATTCGTTGCATTTAATCCATTATGGATAAGTAAACCTTAACTCACGTGTTCAATAATATATGCTTGAAATTCGCCTAGGTGGTTCCAATATTTCGGTTGTATATTACAGCCTGAAAGATTTTATTTTTTCTTTTCTAGTATATGCACACCTTCGAAACAATCCTTTTTTTTAACATTAAAGTCCCCAAAAAATTGGACAGATTTTTTTATTGTGGCTGGATTGTTAACCACTGAGGCACAGTTGTGTGATCACAAACAGAATATTTTCTAGTACGAAAAAAAATGTATTATGAAAAGACAAGATAATACTTGTAATGTCATTTCACATAGTTCTACTTATGTGATATTGAAGATACAAGAAAGCCACTATTATTTAGGAAGTTCTTAAGTGTTCTACAAATATTGTAGGGATAAATACTACTCGTTGCTCAAACTTGATATTTCTTCCTTAATTCCAGAATGGTCCATTCTGTAATTCCTTCTTCTGCCAAATCTTGTTGTCTGTTCTGCAAACTGAGATTAAGCTTCTCCATGAGCTGTTTACAAGTTGCTTTCTCAACCGACGTTAGGAACTGAAGACTTAGTGAAAACCTACCAACAGAAAAAAAAAAGAAAAGATGTATAGTTGATTAGTAACCACATGTGAAAACCTGCACGCAATAAACATGGTGTGTACTAATTTAGTGACTTGAAATTCCCTGAGTTTCTCAGATTTTGCATGATATATACAGGGTGTCCCAGTCATATATGCAAAAACTTCGGGAGATGATTTGTCACACCAAAATAAGAATAAAAGTTCTTATAAACATGGGTCCGATTTCGCTTCGTTTTGGAGATACAGCGTTTCCAACTTGGAGCCCACCGTCGACGCCTTATAATGGAAAGAATTCTTAATAAATCAGAAACGATACATTGAATTAAAATTTCGCTTGCTAAAATTTGTGCCTAAAACGCAGTCCATATGTGTAGTGAAAACACTATGTCACCGTATTTTCAGTGTTGCCAACCTGGTATTTTTTTTCAAATGGCACTACGTCGTTTTATTGGGTAATTGACATCCTCTTGTGATAATCAACAACACGTGTAAAGAACACCCCGAAGTGTTGCAAACTATGGGTGAAATATCTTAAGAAAGTACGTAGTTTGTATAAAATCGCGAAAATCTTTCTGTATTATTCATAGTTTGTAACACTGCAGTGTGTGCTTTACACGTGTTGTTTATCATCACTTGAGAATGCCAAATACCCAATAAAACTACGTAGTGCCATTTGAAATTTTTTAATGTTATACCAGGATGCCAACACTGGCAATCTGGTGACAAAGTGTTTTCACTACACATATGCACCATGTTGTTTCTGATTCGTTAAGAATTATTCATTATCTTTCCATTATCAGCCGTTGACGTTGGGCTTCAAGTTGGAAACGCTGTATCTCCAAAACGAAGTGAAATAGGACCCATGTTTATAAGAACTTTTATTCTTATTTTGGTGTGACAAATCATCTCCCGAAGTTTTTGCATATATGACTGGGACACCCTGTATATATATATTCAAATTCCCTGAGTTCTTACTATAATAATACGCAATGACACTATTTTTAATCTCACCACCATCCAGTTCAAGCATCTTGTACATTATTGGTATTTCACAAGTGAAAAAAATATAATTTCTTTAAAACATACTATTTTAACACACTGAAAAAATCCGGTCAGCAGTGGAAATCGAACCCACGACCTCCACCTGGCCGGGGGCAGTGCTCTTACCAACTGTGGACAGATCAACCTCATAAATTGCCCTGCGTATTCCAGGGTGATAGACTCCCTGAATAAAATCAGGTCTTGTCTAGCGGTGACTAGGTAAAAATACTGGGGAAGTTCAAATCACTCGCTCCAGCCGTCCTGATTAACATTTATAAGGGTAGCTTGAAACTTTTATTTTTAGCGCAACTACAAGATCAACCTTTCCTTCTACCATAAGATAAATGAAACATGTAGTGGAGGAACATAATATTGTTTTATTTTCGGTCGTTATGGCAGTAACACTACGCGTTTTATGTACTGAAAGTGTCTAAAGTGGAGCTGGGCAAAGATACGGCAATTATGAATGAAGTCAAGAACTAATTCAGCAAGTATTCTTAGAAAAGGAATAATGATGTTAAAAGAGTTCTGTTGAAAAAAAATTATTACTTTTATTTTTATGTTTATGTAAATACGAATGTTTAACTTCAATGTATCCTTTGCAGAAAACATTTCTGTTATTGAATTATTGTCGTTCTAATATGTTAAAACTGTATATAAAGAGAAAACAAGCACAAATTTATATCGTAATGTTCCTGTGTTTATCTGATGTTCTTTATAGGCGGGACTGTGTTTTCTCCCAGAACCAGTTTACTATAAAACAATGTACAAGAACGAATAAGTTAATACAAAGACCGTCCCGAACTGGGATTGTGAGTGAGTTTACAATAAAACTTATGGCCTTCTTCTTTGGGTTTATGCCTCAGAAGAGTAGGATGAAGTCCTGCACCAGTTCCGTTGCAAACTGTGCCCGGGATGTTCCGACTCTGTTGCAAGTCGTGAACGGTTTGAGTGTTTAGGTGAGAAAGAAAAACGTACCAGTTCCGTCGCAAACTGTGTACACAGGAAGGTGCTTC
>JAGDQP010058786.1:0-12494 GCA_022664845.1 Lepisma saccharinum | reverse complement strand
TACCAAGATCCGGAAAATTTCAATGTGATACCAATCCATTACTTCCACGAAGAGCTTTTAAGTTTTATTTATAACACTTACTTTAGACACATTTAAACAAAAGAATAGCACAAACTTACATATTGTTTACAGTTCATTATATCCTCTAGAAAATGGCTTTTGTTTCGCGTCTACAACAACTTAAGAGATATAAGTGATATAAGCCAGTCATGTGTTTCCCTCTTTCGACGGTTCCTTTCTTCGGGTGTTTATTAACATTAGATCACAAAAACTCGAATTTAAACTATTAATGCATTTAGTAATTAAGACCTGATTATAAAAAAATATACTTTCCACAGAAAGGAGCAAAATAATCGTAAAAATGAACAAAGGAACAGTGTGCCCTCAGTAACAAATAATAATAATAATAAAAACATTAGTAATAATAGTAAAAAGACCTTATAACAAATAGTTTTCTTTACTCAGAACTCTATCACATGTGTAATGTACTATCCTATACGTTGCCTGAAATTAACACCTATTGTTTATGTCGATGTATAATTCTCAAGCTATTTAGAGCAGCCACGACATTCGTTGTGTGGGTCATTTTCATTCGCTTGCCACCTGTTCTGGAAAATACTATTCCGCCACGTGACTCGACGCAAGCGAGCTCTGCCATCAGGTACATTTCGACAATTAGCAGCCCCTGAAGCTCGTGCCACAAACAATCATCTACGAAAACAATTATCATAAATTACAAAATAAAAAAGAAAGAAGGAAAATGGAAAACAGAAAAGAACAGTGGAAAAAGATAATATTTTTCGTCAAACGCAATAAATTAATTTTGTCAGAACACTATGAGACCTTTTTTCAGTTTTGTGTACGTAGCATGTCGTATAACAACACCCCATCATCTAAAAACTTGCGTGTTTAGGATTTCCCAGTGGGTTTCAGTGCTGCTATACGGATTTGAAAACTATTCTCTATGTAACTGGTGAGATATCATCATCATCATCTTCTTCTTCAACAATAATAATAATAATAATTCGAATTTGAATTTATTAGTGGGTATAAAAATGACGATACAGCAAATAGGCCAATACATGCCTCCCATTACAAAACATTAATACATAAAATACATGAATACAATATAAAAAGGAAACAATCACAAATCATGCAAGAAAAACACATCGATAATACATATTCAACAATAAAACACCACACAGAAGGTTCAAGATAAAGACAAGGTTAGATTTAATTAAAAGCCATCACTTCTGTCACCAAAATAAAAGGCTCACAAAATTTGAATTTACAAATCCAATACATATTTTATAATTTTGTTTCTTAAAGTTTTAAGATCATCACTATAATTTGCGATAATTTATTTACACTTTTAGCACATCTTTGTACTGGCGAGCTACAATGGTAAACAGGAATAAAGAGTTCAATTTTCCTTGAAAGATACAGAGGAACCTTTATATTTATAGTGTTAAGAAACCCTTGTTTAATAATAATAATAATAATAATAGGTTTAATTTTGTTTATCTCCGGAATAAAAGACATTACAACCTAGAATGTACAAATATGTCACCCAGAATAATATTAATTACATGCAAGAAACAAAAATCAATCATACAATAAAAATGAATACAATAACAAATACATACCACAAAGTAAAACAATCGTTTTAACAATAAAAAATGAAACAGAATATCAATATGAATTACAAAACCAATTTCATGGATTTTTAATAATTAAATAAACACAAATATCAAATTATTAAACAAATATCAATACAATAATTTGTAGATGCCCAATATGTTTACCAGTTCATTATGTACTATCCTAAAGTTACATGGTCATCGCGCACATCACAGTAGGCAAGTAAATTTTACAAGGCTTCCTGATCAGTTCCAAACGACATCACTGATTTCGCGGATAGTCTCCACGCGCTTTCTGAAGGCGAACGCTGCATCATTCTCTCCACTTCAGCCAGTTTAGCCTAAGTCAAAATGGCCGGTCTCCAAGATCTCTTCCTGACTGCAACTGATCTGCATTCTCGAAAACGTCAAATCATTAGCGTTATCGTCAAAATTTTAGGCACTGCCGCATCTGGATATTTCCGATGAAATTCGTCTGACACACGTGCATAAGAATCACCGGAGAAATAATATTCAAGAATGGAAACTCGTTGTTCTTGGAAAAATGATATTTCTGCCAAACAACAACAGATTTAACAGCAATATAATTTCAAAAGAAGCACTTTCAAACCCGTTCCTTTGAGGTATAAAAATCTGACTTTTAGTGATGAAAATTTGCTAAATAGAAGCAGATGAAGGTAAATTTGTACTATACCTCAACTAAATTGGTAACTACCGAATATACATTCAAAATCAATATCGGCAAATACTGTACCTAGGTACACACAGCTCTGTCTCCAACTACGGAGTCTTATCACCGCTATTCCATCGCCGAGCAAGACAAGCAGATCAACCGAAGAGCTTCAACGCTACCTTAATTACATACAAAGAGAAGCAGAAGATGATCCCCAACCATCTAACTTTATTAATGATGTTGTGTAATAAACTTTTTCTTGAAAAAATCACAACGTTGAATGTCTAACGATGTAATAATCACTTTACAATTCATCTACATACTCGTCACATTTACAATGTAATCATTATTCTTACAATACTGTAATTAACAACGTTGATTGTCAATTATGCTTTAATCAAGTTACAATTCATTTACATCCTCGTTGCATTTACAATTTAGTAATAATTCTTACAACAATGTAATTTACACGCTGATTGTCTAATTAAGTGATAGGCTAATCACTTCTGTATTTTCTATACTGTCAAGTACTTTTTTCGCAATGTTCGCCGGAATTCATAATTATACTACAACGCTTGCGAGGTGGTTCTACATGTAAAACTAAAACTAAAATACTCTTTGATATTTTGTCTTCTGAGGCTTGGTTTCCAAGTCGTTTCCAAGCAACAAGCCCTTGAAAAGTATCCCACCCAGTTTTTAAACAACATGTAGCTATCATAGAAACTGGAATACATACATAGCATAACACGTGTTGGAAAAAGGGGGCACGGTGACTCAGTGGTACAGCGCTCATCTCTGGTTCGATTTCAGGCCTCGCCATGTGAGTTTGTGGTGGACAACATCCTGCTCGTGGTTTTCTTGGGGTTCTCCCGTTCCCTCGCACTTTGTCATTCCACCAATTTCCTTCATCACTCACTTGCATCATTCTACATTATCACGGCCTGAACCTAAATGCCTAATAAAGAAGAGCAGCTTACTAATCTAACTTATTTGTCATGATAATATTATTAAATATAATTAGTTACAGTTTACAGCTCTCTTTTCTTAATTTGCAGTTATTAAAGTTTACTTTTAAACAAAATATTCTCCTCCTGCCCTTCAAGGTCAACTAGTCTTTCTTGCGGTACGCTCAGGACACGTCAGATATCTGCTTGTGCGCTCGATCCACGATTTTCGCTTGCGCGTTCAGGACAAGGAGTCATGTTAAAAGATTACCAAAATTCCTGCATAATCATTTAATAATACCAAGATTTCTACTAGCTTTAGAAGTAATTATTTCAATATGTTTCTTGTAACAGAATTTACCATCCAAATTAATTCCAAGGCCTTTAACGGTATCTTTCATACCAATTAAATTACCATGTAACTTATATGAAAAGTAGGAAAAATTACTTCTTCCTTGTAAAAGATATTTCTATTGTTTTTCTAGGGTCAATGGTAAACAATTACTTTTAGACTATTCCCAAGCTCTATTGAGATCGTTTTGTAATTTTAAGTGATCCTGAAAATTTCTAATTTGGATAAACAACTTGACGTCGTCCGTACATAATAATGTTTTACAGGATAAGTCTATTATTAAATCGTAGATAAAAATAATAAAAAACAAGGGACCTAAATTTGATCCCTATGGAATATTAAAACTTATATTGTATAGTGGTGATAAACTTCCTTTATATCTAACCGTAAATTTTCTATGCTTTAAATATGATTTTATCCGTTCAATAAAAGGTAAAAAGAAACCATAAATCATTAATTAATTAACAAATTATGTGGTAACTTATCTAATGCTTTCTGAAAATCAAGGTATATCATATCTACTTGGCTCCTATTGTGCACAATTGGACCTATGAAAGATAAGCTGGTGAGCCATATTCGTTAACGTAGACTATCCTGTATAAATGTGTGCTGATTTGGGGAGAATAGATTGCAAATTCTTTTATAAATGTGCTTATACTTAATATTTTTGGGATGACATTACTAATTAAAATAGCTCTATAATCAGAAACTTTCTTTCCATCATTTTCAGGTAGTAGAGATATTACCACAATTTTCTAGTGATCAGGAACATAACCTTATACTCCAGTTACCAGTAAATATTGGTGCATTAATGTAACTTATGCCCTTTAGAAAAAAAATTGATATACCATCGAGGCCACACACTGATTTAGATCTTAGTCCTTTGACAGATTCCATAACTTGATCAACAGTAATTATAGGTAAGTCTATATTAGCAGGGCTATTATTATTCTGCATTCTAAACTTACCAACATCATCTGAAGAACCTTCTTCATAAATTGATTCAAAGTATTCACAGAAGTGACAAACTAATTTTTCTGGTTGAGATACAAAATCATCAACATAAATTCCCTTTGTAATACCTATTCTTTTGGGTGAGTTTTGACTATGTTTCCACAAGTTCTGAGGTTTAGTAATAAGTTCACTTTCACATTTTATTAACATACAACTGTCTGTCACGTCGAACTAAACACACACATTTCTAGAGTAAAGAAAATTCGAGATAGTCATTACGTTCATTAGTTGATTTGTATTTCTTATGGGCTTGATTCTTTTTCTTACGTGTCTCAGTGTTCGATTTGTAGGAGATGATGGTTGGGATTTCCCACTCTCTGCAAAAATCTTCCCTGGCTCTATTTACAAATATATACCTCTAGGGATATAGACGATCCCAACATACCGTATAATACACATGTAACAATTTCTTTACAATCTCTGGAAATTACACAAATCAAACGCTCTAGCGTCCGTATTAGTTCTGCAAAATACCAGATTGGATATTTCAAATTTCAGAAATCAATAAATCATATTATTATTTATGACCTTAGGTATATAATGAAGTGAGATAACAATATCAATTGATTCATGATATTCGTCAGGTGGAACCATTATATTCTAATGATTTACACGTAATAGATTCAAAGTTCTTAATAATTAAATATCTATCTTGAAAATAACCATTTATATCCAACCAAGTTTATGTCCTCCAGAAAATTAAATAATGATTTTGCTTTACATTTGCAATAGTGATGAATACCAAGTAGAAATTCTCTGCAAATATAATACAACAATTATTATTATTATATCATATTAGCAAACAGAACAAGAAATCAGGACAAATCAGACAGTTAATGTCAAGAAAAGTATCGACGTAAAGATACCAGGATTCACAATTTTTGTAAATGCATATTAGTTGAGTTACTATATTTTGTCCGTCAAAATTAGGGACATGTAATACCGGAACTTAATGGCCTCCTCCAATGTGCGAGTGGTTTGATAGTCAACCCAACAAAAAGTGGTTATTTAGGCCATACATTTAGCTTGGCCATAAATAATGAATCGCGTGGTTCAGACGCTACCGCGTTTGATTATGAATCGGGCAGCCCGGTTTCAAATCCCGGCCAGGACGCTAGAGTTTTTTTCTTCAGTTCTCCCATGTCTGGCGTTCTAAGGTGCACTCAGAACGCCTCATATCAAATTAAATACAGAGTGTCCTTGATACTCCTAGCACCTAGGCAGGTAAAAGCGGTCGAGCATGGGACTGATCATTCCATCTCACTTTGTACAGTAGGTATATAATATGTGGATCGCTACCTCCACATTCCACATGCGCTATTCACGGCGCGTGGGCATCGTAGAGGGGATAACTGTACCTTTTTACATTCTTATCTTTAATTCAGAATGGCTCGTGGTGTTCTCAATTCTTCCAAAGTTAATTTAACTCACTCCCTGACGCCATAGAAGGATGAAATTTTGCACAGTGACGTAAGTCGGGTGACAATACAATATTATGTTATTATTTTCATATGTATTTTTATATATTTTAAAAGGATATTTTAATTTTTCTTTTTAATACAGACCATGAATATTATGCCTGCAACGATGAAGAGTTTGACGGGTTGCCAAACACTTTAGGATTGGGTCACAAATTAGCTGAAAAAAAAATAACGTATCCGAACACCGAAATAACTCGAAAAAATAATAAAGTCACTCTTTAAAGACATACTTTTCTTAAATAATTCATACGGAAAAGTAAAAAAATAATTTTGTTTATGCATGACTAAAAAGAAAAGCATGGGACGCGCCAATTCAAGAACTTATAAAGTGACTTGGTCCCAACCCATGCATCTCATTTTAGTCATGCGTAAACAAGATTATTTTTTACTTTTTAGTACGAATTGTTTATAAAAAGTTTGTATTTACGAGTAAAAAGTTTTTTTTGTTACTTTTTAATAAATAATGTGCGTTTTTTTAGAAACTACATCGACTTTGAAAATAAAAAATAGTACCAACTTCTAAAATTTTCTACTTTCTTGGGGTTGAGTCGTCAAATAAAATGATTTTCTTATTATTTATACTTATATAATACAATAATTTATGATGAAGTTATTATTATTAATTGACTTGATCACTTATTATTTATTAATTATGAACGTTCCTGGACCGTACAGTGGAACTAATGTACATTTTTCTTCAAGTGTCCATATCAGGTTAATTTATAGCGCTCTCTTTTGATACATACAGGGTGTACAAAAAAGAATGTCGGGCCTCAAATTTGTGTAATTCCTCGTACGTGCAGTATAAATTAATGAACCATACATGAGACGAAAGGGTAAGTCTACAAGTTTCTCCAACACCTACTACACACATGCCATACATACCACAAGTGCTCAAGGTAGGCACGTTTTTTTTTTACACAGCACACAGATCCAACCGAACCGGTAGTCGAGTTTTCCCACACTCGGTTAGCATCTTCGGTGTATCGTCCCGTACTCTTCCTATTGCACATGCATTCTGTTGTCGTGTACCATCTTCTAATGTCAGATGGGTGTCACTTCCAAAATTATACCTCAACGCTCGCTGAGCTGTAACGACCGAATTGCATTTTCCAAACTGCAGTACACAAACTTTGGTGCTCAGGCAGAACTCGCTATCTTGGTTGAGCACTGGCGATGTCACGCAGCGGTGGCGATGACGATGAACAGTTTTGCTTACTTACTTACTTCCTTGGCGTTACAGCTCTGAGTGAGCTTCAGCCTCCTTTACAATGAGCCTCTATTCCTTCCTATCCTGGGTTTTCTTTTTCCAGTTTGTGACTTTCATCGCTTTTAGATCATCTAATACATCATCTAGCCATCTCAGTTTGGGCCGTCCTCTTCGTCTAACGCCGTATATTTCTTCCTTCATTATTTTCCATTACATTCTTCCTTTGTCCATTCTCTCCACATGTCCAAGCCACGCAATCCTTCTTGCTTTTACGAACCTCACTATATCTTTCTTATTCAGCAGTTGTTCTATTTCCTGATTCTTTCGTATTCTCCATTCGTCCTTGTCTTTAGTAGGGCCATATATCTGTCTAATGACTCCTTTCAAACACACGGAGTGCATTTTCATCTTCTGTACTGATAGCCCAGGTTTCTGCGCCGTATGTTATTATCGGTCTTATTAGTGTGTTATAAAGCTTAATCATTAGCCGTGCCGATAGTAAGGTTGATTTCAGTAACTTGAGTTTTGCATGGTATGCTCTGTTTCCTGCCATAATCCTCTTAAGTATTTCTTCTGTTGCTATATGTTTAATTTATTTATCGCTGCTCCTAAGCATGTGAACGATTCTGCTTCTTCGAAATTATATTGTACGATGGTTAGATTGTGCTCCCCTGTTATATTTCACTGTTGCTAGTTTCATATACTTTGTTTTATTGTTGTTTATTTGAAGTCCTATTTGTCTGCCTTTCTTTTCTAATGTTCCAAACATTTCTTCTAAAATAGTAACAGTTCTCGCTACAAGTACGATATCGTCAGGGTATGCGCAGGCTTGTTTGGATTTGTATATGATGGAGTCTCTTAAATCTAATTTTTCAATCACCCTACATATGTGTAAAGCCAAATTAAACAGTGCCGTAGACAGTGCATCCTCTTGTCTTACTCCTACGGCGATTTCGAATGGTCTGCTAATCTTACCATCAATGTGGATTTTAGCTTTTGATCCTTTCATTGTTATTACTATTAGCCTAATTAGTTTGCAAGGTATTTCCTTTTCTGCAAGGATCGTTAATAATTGTCTTATGTCAACACTATCGAATGCCTGTTTAAAATCTATGAACAGCATGTGTAGATCTACCTTCTACTCATAATATATTTCAATCATTTGTTTAATAACGAAGATCTGATCGGTTGTGCTTCTTCCTGGTCTGAAGCCGCATTGATACTCTCCTATGATGTTTTCGGCGTATTTATTTAGCCGTTGAGTTAGAATTCTTGTGAATATTTTGTATGTAACACTAAGCAGCGTTATCCCTCTGTAGTTCTTACAATCCAGCTTATCTCCTTTTTTTAAAGATAGGGCAGATGAGTCCATTTTTCCATTCGTCAGGTATTGCTTCAGTTCTCCATATTTCAGTTATTAATCCATGCAGTTCTTCGTGGATGTCCTTTGCCAGCACATTTAATCAGCTGCGCTACTATCTGATCTTCTCCTGGTGCCGGTCCGTTCTTTTAACTTTTGACTGCCTCTTCTATTTCCTTCAATGTGGGTAGCTTCACTTCCTCTTCTTCAGCTTAGCATTCAGTTTTACTGCTTTCTTGTGTTTTATCATCTGTATCTTCTTTGTTAAAACTTAATAATTCTTCAAAATTTTCTACCCATCTTTCCATTACTGCAGTCTCATCACTTATTATCTTTCCGCTATTGTCCTGACAAATATTTATCAGTGGTTGAAATGCTTTTGTTATAGATTTCGTGTCCTTATAGAATTTTCTTCTTTCGTTTTGCTTGTATAATTCTTCAATCCTTGTGAACTTTCTTTTAATGTATTCTCTTTTTTTGTTTCTCACTATCTTATTTGCTATTCTTCTGCTTTATTTATAATTTCCGAACTCTATCTCGTTTATCTCTGTATCATAATTTTTCTATCGTTGTTTTTTCTCTCTATAGCTTTCCTACACTCCTGGTCAAACCATTCTTCGTTTCTCCCCTTCTTCTTTGTTCCCACTGTTTCCTTAGCACTCTCTTTTATTGTTCTTGATATTATTTCCTATTTACTATTTACGTTCTTAAAGTCATATAACTTTGGTTTTTCTTCCTGTAGTTTTGTTGCAAGCTTCTGCTGGTACTGCTTGATGTTCTCCGGTTGTTGTAGTTTTACTATATTCCACTCTATTCTTGGATTTCCTTTGCTTTTTCCGATGTTCGAGAGTCTTTCTCTAAGTACTGTTTTGACTAAAAAGTGATCCGAATCACAGTTTGGAAACCCTTCCTATCCTTACAACTATTATATTCGAAGCGTGTCTGTATGATATTAGTACATGATCAATTTGGTTCACCTCTGTATCTTCCATGTGCCTTTATATATGTTTTTATCTTGGAAACATGTGCTCTTAATTACTAATTGGTTTCTTTCCGCAAACTGAACTAAAAGTTTCCCATTTTTGTTTGTTTTATCATGTAAGGAGTATTTTCCTGCTACTTTCTTCAAGAATTCTTCTTTTCCTATTTTGGCATTGAGATCTCCTAAGATAATTGTTACGTCGTATCTTGATATTATATTGCATTCCTTTTCCAATGAATCGTAGAATGCAGTCTTCATGCCCTTCTTCTTCGTCTTCGTGGGAGCGTAGACTGATAATATGGATATATTTCTGAACCTGCCTTTTAGACTTATTTTACACATTCTTGGCCCTAATGGTTCGAATCCTAGTATGTTCTTCTTTAGCGTTGACTTTACTATGAATCTAGTTCCCTGTTGTCCAATGTTGTCCTCTGTTCCGCTGTAGAATAGTGTATACTCCTTCTTCTCGATTTTGCCAAATCCCTTCCATCTTATTTCTTGGAGTGCTGCAACCTCAATCCTATAATTTAATACTTCTTCTGCTATTTCATTCATCTTTCCTGCTTATAGCATGGTTCGTACGTTCCACGTGGCTAGCCATATGTCTTTTATTCTCTTCTTCGATCTATTACCATTACCGTTCAGATCGCCCTGTCCGACATCATTGGAACCATCCTTCCGAGGCTCATTTTTTGGGTTTCTAACTTGTGTAGTTTTCTCGGAGTGGGACTGTTAGCCCCACGTACAACCCCCCACCTGGAGGACCAGAAGTTTTCTGTTGGGGTCCTCTTCCCCTAGTCTTTGTAGACGAATCTACCAACTGCAAGGCAGCAGTGATTTTCTGTCGGAGTTGTCTCCCTTAGCCGAATTGTCCGCGACTGCTTATTCGCCAGGTTTCCCTGCTTATTTCGGAGCTGGCCCTCATATCTGGGGACCTTCTCACTACCCGCAACCCGTGGACGCGCCCAGTAGCAGTCGGCACTGCGTGGCTCTTGTGAGGACCCTGGTGAACATTTTTACAGGTAAAGAATCCGAAAAACTGCCTCAGGAACAAAGTATTATCTGTCTGGGAGAAAAACTAGAAGGAAGAAATTCTCAGTAATCATAGAAAATAATAATAATACGGCCTCAGCCAATGCAGCGTGAAGGCCATAAATAAATTCAATAATAATAATAACTTATACCCTGTGGTTTGTTGACTTTGGAACAGTAATGGAGCCACACGTGTTCCCGTCCCACTGCTGTCCATCTTGACAAATATTTTTCCGGTTTTCATAAATTTAACCAGGCAACAATGGGATTGTGCTCCAAGTAAGGTCTGATCGTTATCGTCTACATCTCTAACCCTGGAAAAATGATCGCAGAGAGAAGTCAATTTTCCGACATGTGACAGCTTGAGACCAGATCTGTCTGTTCAACTAACTAACTAACTAACTTTATGGCTTATGGAACTCGCAAGTTCATCGCAGCAGTAACAAACGTTCGCCATTGGATTCTATCCTGGGCAGTATCAAGCAAGTTTTCATCACGAACACCTACTTCTCGAAGATCTCTTCTAATATTGTACTCCCAACGACGTCTCGGTCTTCCCAATGGCCTCTTTCCATCCGGCCTTCCAACCAGGATAGAATATAAACTTCGTTTTTCCCCCATCCGAGCTACATGGCCTGTCCACCTTAGTCGTCTCGATTTCATTATTTTCTCAACATCTGGTGAATCGTACAGTCCGTGGAGTTCTTCATTATGCAGTCTCCTCCATTCTCCAGTCATCTCGTCCCATTTCGGCTCATATATCTTTCTCAAAACCTTATTTTCAAATACACGTAATATTCATCTGCTAGGGTCGTACTCCAACTTTAGCAAACGTAAAGTATTACCGGCAGAATAACAGTTCTGTATATTTTTAATTTCAATTTCCTTGATATTAATCGCGATGTTAGAAGTTTTTGGACTGAATAGAAACATGCGTTCCCCGATACTAAGTGACTTTTTATTTCTTCCGTGACCTCATTTTTGCTTGTTACGTATGCTCCCAAGTATTTAAATTTGTTTACTTTCTCTATGACCTCATCCCTAATTCTTGTTTTTATTTCCTTCATTCCCTGTGTTTCGGTTTGTTATCATGTATTTTGTTTTATCTATGTTTACCTCTGGACCTATCTCATCGCACACTTCTACTAAGACATCGGTGTTGCTTTGTAGTGCATCTATATCGTCCTCTATTAAATCTACATCATCCGTGTGTACAAACAGTTGATTCAAACCATTCAATGATAGTCCCTTTTTGTCCCCTTTAATTTTTAAAATCGCATATTCTAACGCAAAGTTAAACAGTAGTGGTGACAAGGCATCGCCTTGTTTCAATCAGTTGCGAATCTTGAAACTATCTGACATATTATTAACTATCCGTACTCTGCTTATGGAGTCTCTGAGACACATCTTCACTAGTTGAACCATTTTTTTCGGAATTCCAAATCGTATCAGAATACTGTATAACTTTTCCCTTTTGATAGAATCATATGCTTTCTGAAAATCAATGAATAGCTGATGAACAGTCCCATTGTATTCCCATTTCTTCTCCAAAATTTGTCTCAAAGCAAAAATCTGGTCCAACGTGGATCTATTTCTTCTAAATCCACATTGGTGATCTCCAATTATTTCATCTACGTATACACTTAGGCGTGTTAGCAGAATATTACTTAATACCTTGGAACAGGTTGGAAGTAACGAGATTCCGCGGTAATTATTGCAATCCGACTTACCGCCTCTTTTGTAAATCGGAACAATTATTGATGTTTTCCATTCCTTTGGGAGCTCCTCCTTTCTCCATATAGCACT
>JAGDQP010058785.1:0-12494 GCA_022664845.1 Lepisma saccharinum | reverse complement strand
AGTTTCTAACGCCTATCACAATGCATTTATTTGCTTTAACCTGTTTGCACAGTACAACAGAAAACCAAACGTTTTATTAGTAGTGATTTCTAAGGTCCAGATTATCGGATATTATTGCCCTTTTCCTCAAATAAAAGTATATATTAAAAGAAGCGTCTTTTGAATTTAATTTTAAGACCTTTAGGCAACTTTCGGTCTGACAGGATGGATGATGAGATGAATTGGTGGAATAAAGAAACTGGGAGGAAACGGGAGAAGCCCGAGAAAAGCCACGCATACGGTGTGAATCCACCACAAAGCCCATATAGCAGGAGCAGGGGTTGAACCGACCACCCCTAGCCTCAGAGGTGAGCGCTAAACCATTAACCTACCGCGGCCCAGTAAACATTTTTTATTTTTTTATTTCACTTAATAAACCAAAACTTAATATACTTAGGTAAGTATTAAATAAAATAATTTAGGTTAAAATGCTCATTTTAAAATTTAACCACAAATCTCTATTATATTTATGAAAATATTGCTCTTAATTAAAATTGAATGCAAAGAAATGAACTATCATTTGAAAAAAGGAACCATCGAAATCTCGTAACATTGAGAATTGGCGATAGCCACCATTTTGAATAACTACCGTTTTGTGTAGATGCTACATGATGATTAGGTATAAAATGCAGAGAACAAATGAAACTTTTAGCTCTTGAACACTTGTCTATGAAGAGCACGAATATGGGTGATAGACATCACGCATTAGTGCCTCCGTAATGTTACCTCGTATTGCAGAAATTTTCAATCAATTGCCAATATCTTTGATTATACTTGTCGGATTTAATTGATCTTCTTTTTTTAATTAAAGCCTAGGTTACACGCTATATTTTGTGTAAGGACATAGGTTTATCTAAAACTAATCGTTTGAAAGTAAAATATTAAATAAGAAAATATTTTAGGCTAAAATGAAATGTTTTTACATTTAATTGAAAAATTATTAGATTTATGAAAATATTGCTTGTTAACAATAATGTAGCTAATAAAAATATCTTTAATTTAAAACAAGAATGATCGAAATTGGATATTTCATAGCCGAGATATGTTGATTTTAATAAATTGCGTTGGCCGCCATCTTGTATAGCTACATTTCTTGAATGTATATCACGTATTTTCGTGCTCTACGTATGCCAGTGTACAGGTACTGAAAGCTTTATATGGTTCCCCCGTTTTACACCTAATTTTCATGTAGCTTCTACACGCATTAGTGCCTCCATAATGCTAACTTGTACTGCAGAAATTTTCAAACAATTGTCCATATCTCTGATTATACTTGTCAGATTTAATTCATCTTTTGTTTTTAAATTAAAGCCTAGGTTACAAGCTATATTTTGTGTAAGGACATAGGTTTATCCAAAACCAGTCGTTTCAAAGTTAAATATTAAATAAGAAAATATTTTAGACTAAAATGAAACATTTTTACATTTAACTGAAGAACTATTAGATTTACGAAAATATTGCTAATAAACATAAATGTAGCCAATAAAAATATCTTTTATTTAAAAAGAGAATGATCGAAATCGGATGACTCAGAACTGAGATATGTTGATTTTAATAAATAGCGTCGGCCGCCATTTTGAATGACTGCCATCTTGGATAGCTACATTTTTGGAATGTCTATTACGTAATTTCGTGCTCTATACATGTCAGTGTACAAGTGCTGAAAGTTTCATCTAGTCTCCCCACTTTATACTGAATCATCGCTTTTTGGCTTCTGACACAAGGACTACAAATACTTTATGTAGTTTATGAAACCTAACAGGCCATCTTGAGTAGTTTCTGTCAAATATTTTATTTGAGAAAGTCACGATGTTTCTTCTACTCTCATTTAATCACTCTCTACTGAAAATTTCATTTAGGGCCAGTTCTACAATCAACCGCTAAACTTCTAATCACCGCTAAGTTGAAGCCAACTCTCATTTTGCGTACTCTCATTGGCCAAAATCAGACTTGTCCTCAACTTAGCGCTGACTAGAAGATTAGCGGTCGATTGTAGAACTGACCCTTAATCGTGTTTTATTTCTGTATGGTTTAATGTTCTCTTCAAAGCATGTAACGGGGTACTTTCATTGCCAATGCATTATTTAATCATTAGCGTTTCAGTTAAGCCCCAAACATCTATTTAGAACACAGGTAATCAGTGCCCCATTCATAGTTTCAGCCTTGGCAAATTTAGACTCCAGAAAGTGACTTGACAGTTTTCCTTCATTTTGTGTTGGAGCAGCTTCATAATTGCTGTCTTACTGAGTATGTCCCGATGATATCAATCGTTAACGTTCTCTGCTCCAGTACTTGAGATCTGAAGTTCAACTCCAAGGGAGTGCACAACGATTTTTATTACAAGTTTGAAATCTTTAATATTAGTAGACAATTTTCATGCGTTTGATTATATATGTAAATTTCAAGGAAAATTGCACTGCATTTAATGGTGGTTCAGCAAAATTTCAAAATTATTAACTCACGATTTTGAAATACATTTAATACTGCATATTGTGTTCTATAGTAAGTGTATCTGGACATTTAGCTGTTCTGTCGGCTTTTTCACTGTTGTTTATGTAATAACGCATGTTTAACTTTCTCTTAAATTTGCTACTACGCAAATATTCTTCCTTATCATTTGGTAGACCATTGCAAAGCATTTTCTGCAACTGAAGATGGGAACACTTGAATTCAACTTTCTTTCTAGCCTGAACTTTGATTATATTTTATTACATATTGCTATATAAGCGACATTTTATGCATAGCATTTGTAGATAATCCCTGACAATTGTTTGGGAACAGCAGCATTGAAAAGAAAAACCTCGCAGAGAAATAAATCATCAACACGACAATACAGTATTGACCATTCACTTTACATTGTTTGAACATTTTAAATTGATATACGAGTTCTTACATATCGGCACAAAAAAAAATCTATGAATTCACTGACCGGAAGCGTAAACAACAACTAAACGGAAAGCTTCGTTCAAATACAATCGAAAGTCACGAAATCACAGTTCTTTTATTTGTGCCCAATTATATCACTGTGACATAATTTTCTTCTGAACGGTTAAGATCAAGACTTGTTTTCAAATAGTGAATTTCTTTCCTATAGGACTGAATCGAATTAAGTCTGGGGAAAAGTAGAAATTTACTATTCAAACTACTTCTATTATTACATCTATGCTTGAGTAGTGATACCACATTAAGAAATTATAAAATCCTCTACACTGAAAAAGTAAACATTACCAGATGAATATTTCCTGATCGAATTTGGTAATTAATAGTTGATCAAAATTGAAGCTGCCGGAACCACGATAACAATAAAATTAATGACCCGGTGACAGCATGATGGCATTTGTACTGTATTTCACCACAGCATTAGAATAACTTCTACTGTTTTGCGTAATGGAAGTAAAGGCGTTGACCTAAATGGAGAATGTATATTTCATATTATATAATCACCTGCACCTGTGATGTGGTACCTTAAATTTTAAGAAACTGTTCTTCTAATGAATTAATATAGGGGTTAAGATTATTATTTTCAGTTCATTTTAACATGTATTATCAAACCTTGTTGCAACACAAGACAACTGAACGAAGTTATTTCTTTCTTGCCAAACAATCACGCTTTCGCTGGAGACAAGAAGTGAATTTACTTGTTTCGTTTAGAAGTATTGTATATGTTGAAACGCATAACAGGCAGTTTACGTCGTAGTTGGTAACACTTACAATTATTATTTTTTTTAACCAGCTATCTCGTATGTAGTTTTGTGTGTTTAATTAAAAAATGACGTCTAGAATATCACAAACTTATTTATTTTATTTTTCTAGTATAAACTTTTAAAGTTTTATTTAATGCACTTTGATACTACTGCTCACAGTTGACATTGTTCTTTTTAAATATTAGTGGCAAAATAAATTTGAAAGAACCGACAATGGTAATAAAGGTCTTGTCTGTTATATATACAGGGTGTTCAAAAACATTTCCATACGGTTATTATCGGGTTGGGTTATGAAGCAATTCAACATTACAATACAAGCAATCACAATGAAATGCCGTTTGAAATGCTGACATATTGATACGTGTCCACGGCCTTCTTACTCGACCTGACACAAGTGTGTGGATTTCTCGGTCCGATTATGCCCCGTGCCTTTGTGGTGCAGAAACATCGTGTCTCAGAGCTGAAATCGGATCACTTTTTGGAGACCCGGTGACCCGAACAAACGTGACCAGGCGACCCAGTTTAGGAATCTTCGGTTTTTTATTTTTCGTACTCTGGAGGCTCTGGTTCCGGTCACCCCGAAAACAAACGCTGTTCAAACGCAAGGAAATAGACCGAATGTACGTCAAGTTTTCGGGCAATTCTTCCAGATAAAGAGTTCGGTCTCCCCCATCCCCTCCCCACAGTGATCAACATTCCACAAGTGTTATAGATGGGCATGATTCGCATAGATGGAATAAAAGAAAAATCTGATAAAACAGTATCATACAGAAACATGATCCAGGGGGAAGAAACACACACAAAGAGAATTTGAGAACAGTAGTTACCAGTAACACAAAGGCAAGGGTAATAAAGATAATGGGGAGCCAAAAAACATAAGAAGTAAGAATGGAAAACGAAGCAAAGGAATTAAATGATTTGATTAAAAATTTACATGTTCCCAGAAATCGAACAGTGATGTAGCAATGATTTCTGGGGGGGGTACTGTGATTCGGTGGTATTGCAGTCAACTATGGTGCGTGGGATCTTCGGTTCGATACCGACTCGTGCCATGTGAGTTCTGTGGTGAACAAACACCGTTTGCATAGGTTTCCTTGGAGTTGTTCCCATTTTCTTCATCCCATAATTATACATCAGTTCTGCACCAAAGTTGCCTAAAGACCTTAAGATTTAAATTAAAGAAATTCCACAATTAAATTTGAATTAATTTATGGCGTTTAAACGAGGCTCAGATCGGGATATGGGAATGGAAAGGATGTGGGAAGGAGTCGGCAAGAGTCTAAGTTAAAGTTCCGGCATTTATCTAATGTGATTGAGCAAAAGCCCTCGAAAAACCACAGTCAGGATGGTCAGCTGGTGGTATTGAAAACAGAACCTCCCAAATGCGAAGCCCACAATACCTCTGAGCTACCGCCGCGCCGTTCCGCCTGAGACCTCCAGGTTAAAAGTACAATACGTCAGCCCATGCACTACAAATTATCTCGTTAGACGATTGGTTAATCTCACGTTATATACTTTGTGCTTGTCGGTATCAGAAGAAGAAAAATGGACACTTCAAGTCAATGTCGATTGAGCTTCTCGTTCACTGTTTGAGCACCAATTTTCTCAAAGTCTGCTTCATATTTCTGGCCCTGATGATCTTCTTTGCCAGAGAAAGAAATATTTTCCATTTGTTTCCATCTATGAGATAGATACAGACGGCTTGGTGCTTTGCTCAACATTCTATTCGAGTCGATATTCCATTAATGCAAGGAACTATCCTGTTCTTAATGAGTGTTTATATGGTAAAAGAAGCTTTAACTGAATCAGGTTTACTAGTTTAACTTATATAAACTATTTGGTGCGATCAGAAATCGAATATTCTTTTATTTAACCAATTTGTTAGCTTCAGTAAGAACGCCCGGAAATATCATTAATTCCTTTATGTTTTAAACAAATGGTTCAGGAATAACAATCTTTATTTCTGTATATTGATAACTACTAATTATACATTTCACATATCTGTATCCACAATAAAAATAATCCATCTAAAACAAAGACCAAGATTACTGTAAAGGCTCTCAAGTCAAGCTACTGCAATTTCTCACTAGAGGTTTAATTTGGTAGTACGTATATAATAATAATAACAACATACGAGTATATTTTATTATTATTATTATGATTGGCAGTGATCGAGTGGTTTCCGTCAAGGACTTTTGAATTTCAGATGTGGAGGCAATCTGATATGATTCTGACTAAATTTTATTCCTGGATTTTCCTCAGTTTCAGGAGGCATATACGAGGTTGGTGTTTAACTAAGACCCTGGACGTTTCCAGCCGAAAAATAAGGTACCCTAATGATACACTTCAGCAAAAGAATAAAAGTAAAAAGCTAATAACCAAACAACAATATTTTAAAACAATACATGCTCTCCTTCGAACGGTGCCAGTTTTGAGTGTTTTAAACAAGTTTTAAATAGTGCGGACGGAGACCGCGGGATTCAGCTAGTTAATAAAAAAAATATGATGTTAACTATTGGGATGATTATGTTTTTTTTTTTTTTCAAATTTTTTAAGCGTCGTATAGGAGGGAGCTTGTGTTTCTTATAACGGAAGTTTCCGTTAGACTCCAAAATAGTCACTTTCTGTAATGAGTTATGTATATCACCGAACTTGAAGCACTAGCGAACGTACGAAGCGGAGTCTATATTATTATTATTATTATGTAGCTCGAATGGGGAAGACACATGGTTGGCAAGCGAGAGAAAAAGAGACCGTTGGGAAGATCGAGACGACGTTGGGAGGATAATATTAGAAGTGATCTTCGAGAAGTAAATGTTTGTGATGGAAGCTGGCTTGATCTTGCTCAGGGAAGAATCATGTGAAAAACGTTTGTTACTGCGGCGATGAACTTGCAAGTTCCGTAAGCCATAGAGTAAGTAAGTAATTTTATTTGTGTTGCCATTGAACATCGATTAAGAGCCAATACAGCACAAAATAATCAAGAGTGAAATAAGCACATCATATATGGTGAAAAAAGAACAGTTACCATAATACAACCAAAAACTTAACGATAAACTGATTTTTCAATTTAATTTTTAAGATCTTTAGGTAACTTTGGCTCAGACAGGGTAGATGAATATGGAATGATTGGTGCAGTGAAGAAAGTGGAGTGAAACGGAAGAACCCCGAGAAAGCCCACGCACACAGTGTTTATCTACCACAAAGCCCATATGGCACATATGATATACTGATGTATAAATTATGACAACGGAAAAAAAAAATTACTTTGTGCATTTTCTTGATCTTCCACGAGAGCATTTTAGAAGTCCGTATTCAGCATTAGGTATACCAGCACATAAAAGAAAGATTGGCTTCTAATAAACGGACTATGCATATTCTCTTCATGCATGACAGTTTGTTAAAAAGCTCCTTGATAGAGCAAACACACGCCATTCTTATCTCAATTTGACCAAAAGTGCACAAAGTACGTTCTTTGTCTGTGGTCTTCAAATGTAAAATGCTTCCAAACAATTTGCAGTAATTGTTTGGTTAGTTATTTAAAACAACAGGATTCGCGTCGATTATTATAAACACATTAAATAAAATTCTTAAGAAAAAAATATGAGAAAAGTATATAATATTGGCGAAAAGTCGGTTTATAAATACTGATTATAATTTCCTGTCAACTTTTACAGAAGGCCGCCTGTAACATCTTTGCCAGAAAGAAATTTGTGAAACTTGATATAGTGCAAATGAAATTGAATTAAGGAAGTGATTTTTGAGGTTAATAGACAGATGGCCTAAACATGTCACTTCTGAGGAATAAAATCACTGTACGGTCACTCTTCTGGTTAAAAAAAAGATGAACACGATAGAAGCCAGAAGCTTAGCTACGACACCAACCTGACATTCGCCTGCTGAAACTTTGGCGCGTCTTTAGAAAGTCTCAGTGAAAATTGTACCAGTGTCGCGCCACAGTGAAAATTCAAAAGCCAGAGATACTAACCGCTGATTGACGGGCTAATACTTGTCACTGTTATTGTAACCGTAGCATTTCACAGTAGTTTAATGTTATTTTTATTTCAGCTAGATTTATTTTTCCAGAAACAGAAATAACTAATTTGAATGTAAGTATTCGAGTAAATACATATCTACGGATATGTGGAAAGAAAAAGGGGAGGCCTTCATGCAGCAGCGGATAGAAAACGGCTGAGTATGATGATGAAATGTCTACTTAAAATTACTTGCAAACAATATACAGATTCCTCAACCATGTGCTCAATACATAAAGGTATTAATGATATTTTCTGACTTCATTACTTAAGCTAAGGAAGTGGTCAAGTAAGTGAATGTTCTATTTCTGATCGCAGCAAGAAACTGACAAGAGTTGAACCAGTAAACCCAATTTAATATGGGACTTCATTTACCTAATAAGCATACGTTTAGAACATGATTAATACCTTTACTTAATGAAATGTCGGCATGTTTAGAATGTGCGATCAAAGCACCAAGTGGTGTGTATTTAGTTGACAGATTGAAATAAATGGAAAGGCTTCCTTTATGTGGCAAAGCAGATCAGCAGGGCCCCTATGACGAAGAAAATTTAAAAAAATTGATGTTGGAGCAGTAAACACGAAGTTCAAACGCCATTGACTTGAAGTATGCTATGCATTTGTCTTGCCCTCATTCGGAGAAGCACAAGACTTAATGAGAATTTACCAATCGTCTTACAACAGCTTGCTGTAGTATATTGACTAACGTTTTCTACTTTCAATCTGGAGGTCTCAGTTCGACCATCAATTCAGTTCTAAACTTTCGACATGAAATTACAGTATTGGACAAATTATTAGACTCGTTGGAAAAATATTAACAGTAAAAATGGTTTCGAAAGCGATCTAACTGATTTTATGTGGCCTAGCACTCTGAAACAACTCTATAGCCTATATGTTGAAACGTAATATCTGCCTCAAAATAATTGGCTTTTACATTTCTTTCCTTCGTTTCTTGTAAGACTGTTCTTTGACGAAAGATATATAGAATTACTTTCATGGCCTGGAAATAGTTTAAATCCGAATCCCATTGAGATCATCTGGAATGATCTGAAGAACAAAGTTCTTGAAACGCTCTGTAGCAAAAAAAAAAAAAAAAAAGTTAATGAACACAAAACTTGAGTGCAGAATCATGGCTCTGAATAATTGTCTTGATCTAGAAGCATATAATATCAATGTCTCAAAACTGTTTTTGCCCTTAAGTACTGGCAGAGCACCTGTGTATGAAAGAGCAAATAGTTATTTACATTTGAAACTTTTCTATCAGTAAATGAGCTTACTGCAGAAGTATAGTTTGTGTTCCATTTTTCAACTAATGAATCATATAATTTGGCCAATGCTGTATACATTTAGTATTTCATACTGTTCTGAAACAGTGACTAATACGAAATCAAAATCATTAGACAGTTAACCGTTAAAAAGAAGTTTATGTGTGTATACAAAAATAACAATAATCACTGGATTCTTTCATCTTCTTCCTCTATCCCTCTCTTTATTTCTTTGCTTTATTTTCCATCATTTTTTATCTTTCTTATTTCTCTCTCTCTCTCTCTCTGTCCGTCTGTCTCTTTCTTTTCCTTGTGTTGGTGCGTAATTCTTATATCTTTTCGATTATGGTGAGATATACCTCAGTAGTAGTTTTAATAATTATAACTTTACATTTGTGATGGGTATAATCAACACTGACATGTTTGGAATATCTAACTTTAAGGAAATTTGTAGAAACTATCCTTGGTAGTTTGGGAGATCAGAAACATTTCCTTTCATAAATTTGACTGAACACCTAATTTCTATCCTCAAAACTATGAAAACATTATCTTTTTTTTTTGTTCACATAATGAGGAACTTGTAAGTTTGTTTTGCTTATAATGAATTGTTCGATAACTTGACTTAAATTACTTTAAATGGCACAATATAAAAATGAGACAGCGCTTACACAAAAATTGCATTTGTAAATGCACTTCACAGAGACAATTTTATATATTAATCTAAACATTCTAGTTTTTAATTTAGTCTAGAACGTTATAAACTCACAGTTTCATTAAGATTTTTCTCATCATTTAATACATTTTCAGTGCTCAAATTTAACGGAGGGAATATATGTGCTGTTCTGTTTCAAATAGGTAACGGATGCTTTTCAGTAATTTTCAAATAGTTCTAGTTACATGAACTAATAATTTAATGGAAACAGTTGCACTTCGAACAAACTTAGGAGCACGTAATGGTAACATATAGTGATACAAATGTTGTATTTACAACATTGCTGATGCAGTGTTATTTGTTTATATTATTATTATATACATATGACATGAGTATGACAAACATCTAACCGGTACATTCTTATACAACACAACAAAGAAATCGTAAATATGTGTTTGGATACAATTAAGTATGAAAAGAAAAGGTTTGGTAAACCAATCAAGTAAAAGAGATGAAAAATCGTTGAAAAGAAAGAAAGAAAAATAAATAGATATAAAAACAGATGAATGTGTACTCACTACAACTACAGCGTGAAGAACTAAGGTAGGCAGGCCTATTAGGTCTACTTGAAAACCAACCCCAGAAAGTCTTTCCATCATCCTCTTCTTCTGTCGTGTTAGTAGTTAAATTTTCTGCTGAATTTGCCTGTGAATACATAAAGATACATATTGTTTATATGCCTTGTTAGTTAGAAAAAAAAACATAATTTATTTCGTTCAATAAATTTAGAAAATTTCCCGATAGCTACAATTTACGATCGACCACTAAAATCATTTCATGGGATTATTAAATTATTAATCTCTTTTATGATGTATGTCTGAATAAGGTCAGCAAACACATGCACGTAATAGCCAGCAATCCAAATTAAAGCAATGATTAATCAGTAAATAATAGTATCCTTCAATTAGGTTTGTCATAACTGGTCGACATGGTAGTGTACTCAATATTAGGTTCTATGTGAAACAATACGAGAGTTGCATAACTTAACATCTATATAGCATTAGGTTAGCTTGCTAATTGAACAAAAAAGTAAAACAATTTAATTGGACTTCGCATAACCATTGGTTGCAAGTTTCTCATATATTGACTCCAAGCATTCAAAAGTAACTATAATCATTGTACGGTTATATAATCTAAATATAATCTAAATAAATAGTTAATTAATCGAAGTTCTAAATTGATAATAGAGATATTTCTGGAACAATTAAAACAACTAAAACTGGCTACTTAAATTCCTTCGAATATATTTGCATTCTAATTCAAACACTTTTCGCAAAGCTATTAAATTACCAATTTATCATTTCAAGTTATCATTTTGTCACCTGAGGATCATATTGCCATAGGAATTTCATAGGAGATACGATAATAAAGCAATCGAATCGAGTTTGCAATTGTTATTCAAGGAGGGTATTGAAGACAACTTCATATACCAATGGCAGAAGAAGAGATAACACGAAACTACGTTTGCGGCAAGGATTTGGCTATGGTTCGTTTCACGCCAGAGGACGATATAAAAGCTATTAGTTGTTTTAAACTGTATTCATGGCTTTTAGGCATCTTTGCTTCCGACAAGGATAAAGCAGAAAGGGGGATGGGAGGAACAAAGCTTTCGGAAGAAAACGTTTATAAAAAGATGCATAATGGATAATTTCATAAATCTAAAGAAATGTTAATATTTATTTAGGAAGAATACAACGGGCGTATGCCCAGTTATGGTATTCTGTAAAAAGTAAATTACAATTTAGTTTTTTTTTTTCCATTCCCAGGAATGCTTAGTAACATATAATCAGTCCCTACTCTCAATATTATCAACACAATATATACTAAACACAAGAGAAATACATCACAATATAAAGTCAAATTTAAAATTAACATAGCTAATTCAAGTGCAGTAGTAATGCATACGTAATATATGTAAGTTAATACTATACAATGTAAAAACACAAAGTAAATATACAAATATAGATATAAGAATAAGATAAGACTGATAATACAAATATAATTAAATGTTTTATAATTCCCTTTTAGGTTTGTATGTGCCCATCGTAAGTTTTTCTTTTGGTCATCCCATGTTTATAAACTAGAACTTAGTATAGTAATTTTGCTTGTTTTAGAATAATTTTATTAAATTATTCTCAAAACTTCCTTGGCTTTGATTACATATGTCTACCTCGTTTTTCATTCCACATAATTTATTGTACGAAAAGCACATTCTTTTTCACAATCTCAGTTTGCGCTTTCCTACAGTGGAAAAGGTCTTTGTTATCCATTCGGGTTCTAGTATCCGGTATCCGAAATTGGATTTCAGAGAGTAAGTCTATACTATCTACGCAGTTATGAATTAATTTATAAAGAAAGAGTGAGCCAATCACGATTCTCCTGTTCTCCAGCGTAAGGAGTTCAAAATTCTGAATTAGGTTTACATAATGCTCAAATTTAAGATAAAAGCCAGTTGTTTTGTACGTTAGGAGTCTGAGGAATTTAGATTGAATCTTTTCTATTTTCTGACAGTTAATTTGAGTGGTGAGATTCCAGATGATGGATGCATATTCAAGTTTCGGTCGAACCAATGAATAATATAATTTTTGGTATGTACTAGTCATTCTGAAGTCCTTTGCTGTTCTATAAATAAATCCTAGAATTCTGAATGATTCTGCACTTATATTGTTTACATGACAATTAAACGTTAGTTGAGAGTCAAAGACAACCCCAAGATCTTTTATTATTTCTGGTCTTGGTA
>JAGDQP010058784.1:0-12494 GCA_022664845.1 Lepisma saccharinum | reverse complement strand
TATTAGACAAAAAAAGAATTACTTCTTTATGTTAATTTGTTGCTGAGATATGCTTTGTCAAAAGTAGTACAGAATACCACTTTTTTGGTCTTCAGTAATAACCGACAATGAACTTGAGGACGCAATATCTCAGTAGAAAATTTATTTTCGGGAAAATAAAAAAAATACGGGTCTCTTAATTTTCCATAAGGAACTCATAGAAAAATAATTACCAAAATCCATGACTCGACCGGTACATGCCCTGCCTGAATTGAGATGGAACCGCCCAGAGAATGTATTTATAACTATTTGGTTATTGTTGAATGCCTCATATGTCTAATACAAAACCTCAAGTTCCGAAAATCTTTGGATATGATATCTCAGTGCTCTTAATGCTAGTATGCAGGGGAAGGAGGTAGAAAATATCCTCACTTCAAGTGATAAGCTGAATAGGTTCTTAAGAAAAAATCAAAATTTGCACGTTAAAAGTTGAAAAGAACATTAAAATGTTCCCTCCAACAGCTGATACTCATTTGATGATTGATTACAGAACATCTTTCGGTTCTGGAGGATAAATTGCAACAATGTTTTCCTTCCATCAGTCTGGACGGATACGAGTGGATCAACAATTCCTTTCCCATTAATAATGAAGACACAAAACATTGCCATTAGAAGAGGTAGAGGAGTTGGCTGAACTTCAGCGTGGTCGAACTTTGATGCTGAAATTTGGGGAGACGACACTACTTCAATTATGAATTTTGGCAAAACAAAATTCTCACAAGATACATTCGCCAAGTGCCTTACAGATACTGATTCAGTATTGAACAAAATGCAAAGTTCTGTTGGTATTAGTCTGTATTGTACTTTTAGCGGCCCATAGCGGTAATTTGCATACTTATAGGTCTTCACAAATCAGGGATCGGACACATTCAAACATAAATAAACATCACGAATGAAATAATCTGAACTATGACATCACTGTTACAAAGAACATAACCATACTTAATTTTTTCTTCCAATTCGAAGTCGTTTTCGCCTTTTAATTTCCTTGCAGTATTCAAAAAGCAGGCAGCGTGTGTTACTCGGTCGAAGTTCTAGATCCCCGTACTGACTTCGGGACAAGCAACAGTTAGCCCGTCCTTGCAGTAGAAAGTTATCCATATGTTAGTGCGGTTACTGCAGTAGAAGGGTGTTAGACTCCAAAAGTATTGCTTTACTTTTATGACCGTACGTCAGGGATGTGTAATTAGTGCTCGTGTGGTATTGTGCACACGTATGTGTATTTTCTACAATGAAAATCGACGCAAATTAAGGTTTTAGAGGCTTTAGATTGAAGTACCGTTTTCAACACGTGAAGTACATGATTGAGAGAGAGAGATTGCAAGCAGTATTTTTAGTTTGATCAAGAAACTTGAAGACGCCACTATCACTTAAATCCTGGAGGATAAAGAATTAGTGCAAATACCTTCCAAGGAAGTTACTGAAATAGAGCCGATTTATAATCTTTCTCCGCAGCATCTTCAAGTTTTTGAGCAAGGACAACCTGTTCATCACGTTCCGCCTTAAAGTAATATAAAAAATACTGTGTGCAACAGGACAATCCTTCTTTTTCAATATTTTACCAATATCCGTTAGGCATTTCGCGAATGGACCTTGAGCAAGTAACACCCGTTGCGCCTCCTTTTTTGATAATGCAGCAGTTCTTAATTTCAAGAAAAATTAAATCTGGATAAGTTATTTGTAACAGGTGTTCATAACTCAAATTATTTCTTCATTACTGATGTTTATCTATGTTTGAATGTGTCTAAGTGTAACATCGTTACGAAGGAATTCCTGATTTATGAAGACTCATAGCTATGCAAATACTGCTATGGGCTGCTTAAATTAGTATAATACACACTGGGCCCAGATGACCTTTCCATTTTGTTCAACATTACACTAATATCTATCAGGTATTTCACGAATGTAACTTGTTTGATATCAGAATATTCCCCATGTAAACTACTCCAGTTTCAACAACATACTTTTGCGAATAAAGCTTTTCCGCCTTGGCCAACATAAATTATAAGAACGAGAGTGACTTCCTTCTGTCGACCAATAATTATGGGTGTGTTTGTCTGCGATTCTTTCTCGTATTGAACAATTATACAAAAATAAACAAGCACATGTTTCCCACTGAATTGCAAAAATGATGCTATTACTGACTACACGTTGTTTACTATGGTCATTTGAATTACACTTTTATACTCCCGTAAGGACTAAGGTTAATAATATCAGTAAAATATTTAACACATATGTCTGATTTATATATGTTCATATTTTTCAATTTAATAGAATGATTCTTTTGGATTTTCCCGGCACACTCTTTGAGAGAGACTTCATTTTATGATACCGCAACTTAAGATAGATTTTACGAAGTTACGGGAGCTATGTTCTCTTACGCTGTTTTCATGGAGAGACAAGTTTCGTAAACAATTACCTCGTACGTTTTTTTTTTAATTTTGTTCTACAATTAGTAGTATGTCGTTATTAGAACTTACTACTTTTTAAAAAAGTGAAGTACATTACTGAAATATAGGACCTAGGCCTACTCACATTTAAGTTTACTATCCAAATAGTCGATCTTAGACACTCCATGCATCAAACTTTAAAAATGTCCGGGAATCCGGAAAGGAAGAGGTTGTAACCCTAGATGACGCCTAAAATCACGTAAATATTGTTTGAGTTCCAATAAAGGTTTAAAAGATTTAATCAAATTTTAACGGATAGATACTGTAATTTGATAGGATAAACCGGGATTTGTACAAGTTTTAAAAAAGTGTCCTTTTTTATTTAAAAGGTGATCTTAGTGATTTGATTACAGTTTAATTTAGCTCCTAAATGTAAGACCGTGAAATGTAATTCCCAGTAAAGTTGAAAATCAGGAAATTTCATTGTCGGAAATGATTCAAGGCGGATAGAAGTAACTTAAAACAGTTTTAAATCAATAACAGTAATCTGATCAGGTTGGTTCTTACCACAGAATTAAAACTAGACTATAAATCCTATCAGTTGCTCATATTTAACTGAAGTTTTTTAAACGGGCTAACTTGTAAGGTCAGGTTGGGATGAATTAACGGGAGCCTAAACTGTAACCGTGACTGACTCACGTTAAACGTCTGTATTATCGTTTAAATCAATTGAGAATTGTTCTCGGTTAATAATTGATTGACTCGAATGTATATCTTCTCAAGAAGCATAGTTAAAACGCCAATGTAATAGTTATTATTTCCCGAGGACACTACTCCCAGAACCACCTTATCATTAACGGCGAACAGATGAATTTTAAAAATGTGAGTAAAAAAGCTCTTAGTTAAAAATAAAAGTACAATTTATTTTAGCTAAATCGGAAGGAATTTTTAACTTCAAAAAAGTTAAGCTTGTAAATTTTTCCGTGGAAGTATCCCCTATGTACTGATACCACCAGACCCCCGATACAGAGCATCTCTCGATTTTATTAAACAAAAAATTGGCAACCATGGTGAGTAGTAAAATTTAAGAAGTGTGTGTCAGACAATGAATACGAAATACATTAAGGCTCGGTGCTGCAACCTATTTGAATAAAAGAATAGAGCAGCAATAGGAAGCAACTAAGCAAGGTGTCTACTACATGTTTATTTTCGAATTCCAGGTTTTCAAGGTCTATTTGTCTTGATTTTCCAGGTTATTAATGTATTGTGAGCTTCAAAACCTAACGTCCTGGTAACATATTTCAGATCTAGATTGCACCCTCCCCATCCTGCATGCCATTGTAATGCGATATCAGTATTGTCAGACTTGAAACCGATCGTGCGGAGAAAGCTATTGAAAATCTTGCGTTGCCAACTCAGAATAAAAAGAAGTTAGACATTATTACCGTATAGGTATCTTGTTTTTAGGAAATATTTTGTTAATATTGTAGTATTGAACAATATTAGCAATAAATGCATTTCTTTCGTCCTCAGAATTAACCATAAAACAGCCCCAGGACTATTCGTAATTATGTCTAATATCTATCAATAAATAAATAAAAAAAAACTTCAAAGGCTGGAATTTGTCAGTTTTAAATAGACAGATCACATGAGATAAATATTTGGCTGAACGTATTACCATTAATAAAAATCTGAGCACTTAGTTCACCTCGTAAGTAAAAAATAATTCTTGTAATCAGGGATTCCGCCAATAATTTCAGTTTGGGAGGTGTAAAGTCAAAACTGCGAGGGTGCAAGTGGAGTTTTGTACAGTTTATACCGATTTTTGACTAAAAATTTTAAAGTTCGGGGTGCTCTCGAGGATTTGGGGGGTGACAACTCCCCACAGGGGGATCTGGCGGAATCGCTGCTTGTAATACAACTACGAGAGCATAAAATTAGGAAGGAAAAAAACAGCAAATGAAGTTTTTTTTTTTAATTTATTTATTTATTAAGAAAATTAAAACCACTTTCTGCTACTTGAAAACAGGTATTCTAAAATTCACGTAAGGCATGAAAAAATCCTGATTTGAATCTGAATTTTATTTATAGCCAATAGCATCTCAGTCTCAGGCGAAATTTTTCCTGTGCCTTCGAACTGGTCTTGTTTTAGATTATCAATTCTATGTGAGCAATAATTTACTGACCATTTAATTAACAATACTGAGCAGTGTGGAATCGTGATAAAGTGCTCGCTCCGTAATCGGATCACTCTCCATGTATTGTCTGTGTAGCCAAGGGCGAAAATAATCTGACATGACAACACAACACACACGCAATAAATTTGCACAACATAACAGAAGAACAGAGAGGAAAGAGTAAAAGTTTTTTCAACTCATGCTTGTTTCGTAACGAAATATCCTTATGGTAAGATATGCCGGAAATAATATGGTCAAGAAAAAAGACAGGAGACCTCACACCAAGACTTATCTCTATAGAGTGAAGGTTTTGAAATCTTAATACAGTACTTTCATGAAAATAAAACATCTGAATGTGGTGCAAAAATGTTGAGTCTGCCACTCTGATTTTTGTTCGAAGCTGGACGAGAATGACAACTGTCAAACAGCGGGGAAACAGCCTTGGAACCAAACTACCGAACATGATAATGATTGTCACGGGAAGAAGCAGGTGTCACGTAGATATTTTTATCTGATTTCAAGGTCGTGTTACTTTGCTTCGTTGTATACAAAAAAATTCTTCTTGCAATCATTAACACATTTTTCGATTCTTGTACACAAAAAATGTTTATCAATTAAAAGAAGCAAGTACTATTTAAGTCGTTGTAAAATCTGAAAAATACATATTTATGTACAAATTTAGGATAATATTTACCGCTTGTTGTCACTCGAAATTTTTATTGAATAAAAATAAAAATTTCGAATGTAAATAATAGTTTTAGAGAATAGTTGTAAACATTTTTAGTTTCAAAATGTATCACATATTATATTGTACATACACACAAAAACAGCACAATTAATAATTAAAAATACACATCAAATTACCCTTTCAAAGTAATTGTCTGGAAACAACTTATTGTTGAAGAGCTTTGCAGATAAAAGTATACAGAAAATACTACGAGGGCGAAAAATTGGGTCAATCAACATTTACAATACAGACTCTCCGCGCGTTACAGAATCAATTCAAATGCTTCAGAAAGTTTATACTGAAGTTAAGATAATGTCAAAACTTATTTTAACAGAAGAACCAAAGTACGTAACCATATTAGCTCACTAAGAAAAAAAATATTCATGACATTAGAGAAGAGAAAGATAAAATAGTGGGAAAATCAAGAGCATCGACTAGAAAGAAGTTTGGATGATACCAGTTCAAGCACACTCGTACTTACATGTCTCGAGTTCCTGAGTTCTACTCAATGTTTCGAGTGGACATTAATAAAGTGAAAAATTAACTTTAAAAAAAATCCACGTTTCTGTTTAAATTCCATGCGTTTTCAGGTCCAAAACTGAATTCCAGTGTAACCAGACTCCTATAGTTGTATCGGATAAGATTTAATAATTCATACTCTCTTAACAGATTGCTTATAGCAACATACGTATAGACACAAGAATTGAAAATATATGTTTATGTTGCCGATTCACGAAGGTAATTTTAGAATTTGAATTTTATTTATGGCCATTAGGCATCCAACGCTCAGGCCTGGTTAAGGGAGGGGAAAGGAGCTGTTAAGGTGTCGGTCAGGGCTTATGTTAAAGGTACCATCCCGGCATTTGCCTGGTGTGACTGAGGAAAAATCCTGGAAAACCCTCAGTCAGGATGGTCGGCCACTGCGACTGAACCCACGACCTCCAGAATGCTACGCCAACGCTCTACCACTGAGCTACGGCGGCTCGGTTGGCAATTCTTGAAGAGCAAGGTCAACACATCTAATATTACATGCTTAGAATTCTATAATAATGCAAACACAGATCCCATGAGTAATGACTAGTGTTTTTTTTAAATTGTCATTTTTTTTTCAATAAAAAACAGTTCATTTTTTTAAAATGTCGTTTCTTTCACACAAGTATTTAATGCTTTACGCTGCAGATAATCAATGTCATCAGAAGGATTAGAGTTAAGCCCCCCCCCCCCCCACATTCATTCCAATTTACAATTGCTTTGTTTTCCTGCAGCCTTACGAGGCAAATGATGGGATTATTTATGCATTCACTACCACATTGCTATGCTTCCTATATCTTGACCCTGACAAACATAAGGAATTAACTATAAGGACATATGGATTGAAGTTACTTGGTATAGTTTGTAATAAAATACTGATAAACCTCCAGGAAACTGAAGACATATTTTGAATTATAGGAAGAATTTAAGTTAATAGTCAGCCTTTGTGATGTCTAGATTCAAGTTCTCACGAGAGATTTCATTATGTTCATTTTTAAACAACTATTTTTAACCTTACATTGATCGAACTTACGGTGTCGTACCAAAACGCCCTGCTTGGAGAATTCACTGTTTTTAGTGCCAAAACGCCCTTCGCGGAAGAGCAGATCTTATCAATTCAGAAATACCCTGCAGATGCGTGCCAAAACGCCCTTTCATCTTTCCACATGGCCAGGTGTTCGTTGTTGCTAATCAACAACATAAACATGGTTGCACGTTGGTAAGTAATAAGTGTTTCCTTATGTATATCTATTACCTTTATAAGTAGTAGTACTACAGTGGTGTGTTTCAGCACTGGCGCACACTGGCGGCGCGGCGCCAGGGCACTTTTTTAAAAAGTTGTATGTATATTTATATATAGAGGGAACTTTTTACAGAGCAGGACATAGAACCACCAGGGCACTTTTTTCTGTAGCAGTGCACCACTGGTAGTACATTTTAAATGTGTCTCGAAAAGCTATACAGTTCAAAATCAAATTCCTTTCGTTTCAGAACTTGTGTTTTCCTGATATGGAATAAGTAGAGTACGTCGAAAGTAAAGGGAAGAGATTGCTCTTGTTAGGTGGAGATAGGTGCAACTTAAACACGGAAAGAAAGAATGGATCAAAATACTGGGTTTGCGTCAATAAAGGACAATGAATGCAGAGGTAGCGTGACCTTAGGTGAAGGAGATGTTATTTTATCAGCTAATCCACATACGGTAAATGTATTGCTGACATGGCGAAGGTAAAGGTTCTGAAATGCAAAGTCAATTGTAAGAAGCGAGCCAGGGAGGAGTTAACATGCGTCCCAAAGATCTTCGAAGAAGAGTTTACAAAGGTGACCAACATGGGACTTGACTTTGTGTGTACAATGACAACGCTCATTGGATTTAAGTCGAGCATGTACAGGGCACGAAGAAAAGCACTGGGAGTACCACCCAACGTCAACTCTGTAAATGATATTGTATTTCCATAACACATCGCGAGATTTACATATGGAAATAGTTTCATTCTGAGCGATACGTACCTCAGTCCTAACAACCGAACTGTTGTTTCTGGTTGTAAAATGGGTCTTGAATGGGTAGTGACTTTCTAATTGGAGACGGCACACTCAAAAGTTGTTCGATATACTTTGCGCTAATCTACACATTCCATGCCGAGGTGCAGGGTTTAGTTAGGCCAGCTGTGTACTGCCTCCTTGCTTCCAAAACCAAAGACACTTACGTTCAACTTTTCTCATTGCTGAAGTCGCACGTTCCGGCGTGGGAGCCCAAGACATAATTGTCGACTTCGAACTCTGAACTGTAGCGGCCCTCCGACAACAATTTCCTGAATGCAAGTTGCAGGTGTGTAACTTTCACTTCAACCAGTGTTTGTGGAGAAAGGTGCACATGGCATGGGAACTATGTACAGGGATAATGAAGAAATTAGAATGCACATTCGCATGGTAGCTGCTTTGGCGCATCTTAATCTGGTGGACGTTGAGGAGGATTGGCTAACCATCATGGAGACGTCGGCAGCAATTGGGAAAGTTACACAGTTCAACGACTACTTTGTGCAGAACTGGTTATAAAATGAAAATATCAAAGATATGTGGAACTGTTTTGGGCTACACCGTAGGACAACGAATTCAGAAGAAAGCTGGCATAGCCGGCTAAACCGAAGAATAGGGAAAAGTCACCTAATAGCTAATTAGCTAAGGTATAAAAGGAAGAGTCAAGTCATTACGACACATAGCAAATGAGGGCGGAATTACAATTGGATACCAAGAGAAGGAAAAGCAAATACGTTAATTTAGATAAGAGAATTGCTAGTGCCATTCGCCAATACACTGCAGACAAAGACATGAGAAGACTGTTAAGGTGTCTAAGTTACGAGGCAAGGTTGTAGTAGTGCATCCCGCAAGTATGACAGTAGCGTAGCGTATACATCATAGTAGAACTTCTGTGACGAGTTGCTCTCCGTAACAATGAAATCAATAACAGGGCTCCTTTAGTAGCTGTCTAGGAATATGGTTGGGTGGGATGTGAAGTAAAGTAATTCATCTCATCTTCTCCGTATCCCTGGGTGTTTCTGTGAGGCTCCTAGAATGGAAAAGTGAAAGGGCGTTTTGGCACGCATCTGCAAGGTATTTCTGAACTGATAAGATCTGCCCTCCCGTGAAGGGCCTTTTGACACTAAAAGCAGTGAATTTCCCAGGCAGGGCGTTTTGGCACTAACTCAAAACTTACTAGCATTATTTTGTTGTGTGCTGTCATCACGACTAGTTAAAAAAAAGAATAATTAGAAAATCAGGCATATCAAACTGCAATGAATTAAACTGTGTTGTCACATCAAATTCGAAATAAGAGCCAGTGACATGTCTTTCTATACTTTGATACGTATGAAACAATTGGTATTCGAGGCTGTCGTATATCAGCTTTTACCTTTATTGCATGACTTTTTCCTATTCAACGATCGGCATTCTCAGTTCCATTGAGGTGATTACAAGTTTTCCTGTATGTGATAGTGTACTATCATCAGCTATCTTTGACTTTCAACAATAAAATAATACATCATTATTTGCACTTCTTTTAAATGTTACTCGAAGTCACCCTTCCACATAATTTCTTTATAATCACTAAAGAATCCGAATAGTAAACGCAGAGGGTAATGCACTTTTCTTTCCGTAAACGTTTCTCATCAATAATTAATCCATCTGATTTAAAACATTTAAGCTCAGGCTTTGAGAATCGACATATAGCAATTGCAGTTGATGTGATACCTGGATAATCGATTCTGTCACTATTAGTATTATGTTCGCGTATCTCTACTTGTGAAAATTAAAATGGAACAAAATTATCTATCAGTTTAATATTTGATCCCGCTGTAAAGGTTCCTCCAGCATCCCTGCCAATAACTTCAAATTTTACATATAGATCAGAATAATGGGGGTGCAAAAACTCGTCCCCAACATCAATAACGAACTCAATATCTTTATTTGTTTCATTTAAATTGTTGAAAGTACGACGATTCAGTGGGGACGATTGATACTCATAGCTTTCAATAAACTCCATCATTAACTGAATCAGTAGTTGGAAGAAGGAAATAAATCCAAAAATCTATTTTGTGGGAAATTAACAAAAACTGTATAACATTTTTAATATTTAATGGAAGGAAAACATATTTTTACAGAATATTCAGAACGCTATTCTGATCCTTGTGTATTGCTCAAACAGTTTAGGTATTGTATATTTTCCTGTAAAATTAAAAACAAAATTGTGGATTTATTTCCTTCTTCCGATAGAAAAAATTAATGCTCTGTTGTAAGTGCTTAGACGTAAGTATGAAAAATTGACCATATAAATGAAGAAAAACGCAATAACATGAATGAATGATACTTACAAGAAATGTATGCACAATGAACACTAAAGCTACAAGCAAGTAAAAAATCCATACTTTTTTCTTTCTACCAACAGACAAATTTCGCGATAGGAATGGGCAAAACTGCTATTATTCCGTAACAGTGATAGCAATAGTTGCTATACGCAAATATGATAACAATAGCAATTAAAATAGAGTTTAGAAGAAAACGTATCTAAATAGGAGTTATTTATTCCCGACTGTAAAAAAGCAATATAAAACACCATTTTAGACTAACTTATTATCCTGTTATGTGTGCAGTAGAGCGATGGACTAAGGTTAATTTAGCTCATACTATCACTGTTAGAAAACGATCGTACGTAATTATCTGAGCTTGAACTAACTCGTGGAGAGGGAACAGTATATAAAACAATTAAATCAGGAATGTATAAAGCGGTGGGTACGGCGGGGAGGGGGAAGTGTAATTTAGTTGCATGCTAAATTAGTATAATACGAAGTATTAGTATAATCGTATTTTAAGCGTGATTATATTCAGGGTGATTATGAACTACACAGACAAACTTCTGGAGGTGATTCCTCACATCAAAACAAAAATAATTCATCTGACAAATATTGGAAATTCGCATAGTTCCGGAGTTACAGGCTGCCAAAAACTTGGAAAAATAAACTTTACAGCGTCATATTTCTAGCAGTACGAACAGTAGAGCTGATGCGGCATGGTACCGTCGAAGACCTTAAATCTACACTATCAGAAAATGCATATTTCAAAATTTCGCCATGGGCGCGTGAGGGATTTCCCAAAGGAATTAGGAGATTCTCAGAAATTCTTTGAAGTAAAGATGGCTTGAAATAAGAATGAATGGGACGGTATTCCACCAGGAAACAATAAATCGTTTGCGCCAAGTCGATATCTCAAGTAGATTCCATATACCGAACGATTTTAATTTAAATGCGTGGTTGCATAACAAGTAGGAGTACGAATTGCATGATTTCAAACATTTTATTTATTTGTTATCAAAGAGATTGAATATCATTGCCCAATTGGATGTTATGAATGACGTATATCATCTTTACCTATACGGGAAGTCGTTTAATTCATGCTCATTTCGACCTACCTTATCTTCAGAAAATTTCCGAAATCCTCTACTTACTATGGGGAAGTTTAAAGTTTTTGACGATACTATGCCACATCAGCTTACTGTTCGTGGTGATAAAAATATAAAAGTTAATTTCCCCACGCTTTCGGTAACCTGTAGCTCCGAAACAATGCACGTTTCAGAAAGTTGTCAGAAGAACTTTCGTCTTATTTTAATGTGAGGAATCCAGAGATTTGTCGGTATAGCTCACATACACTCCGTATATACACCATGCCCAGACACCATGGATCTCCATCGAAAGCCCGTGGTACCCTTCCAAAACGAACTTATAGATACATGCCTGATTAAACATAAGAAAGAAATGGGAAAACCGGAGTCCGGATCTAGGGGAATTTAAGAGGGTATCTGTCCATATGCACAACCGGTTGGGAGAATCTGGGGTGCGCCTTTTTGATATTAATGTGTTAGATTTCGCGGGTGGCAGAGGTACAAGACAAACGACTGTGCCCGCTTCAGGCGCAGCATTTTGTACATGCAGTAGGTGTTTATCTCTATCAGTTTGCCGCAATTTTGTTCTTGGATGTTTTCAATTATGTAAAATAAATAATTAAAAATGTCTGGCCCAGTACAGTGATTCAGCCAGAATTTTAAGTTTGGGGAGTATTAACCCAAAATTGGGAGGCCGTACGTATTCACGGTTTAAATTTCATTTCATTTCATTTCATTGAGTACATTTGGTGACAACATAGTTGTATTAGAGTACAGTCAAATAAAAGGATTACAAATAATTACATACAGATTAAAATAATTACATACAAAATAAAATAATTACATACACAACAACAAGATTATAAAATTCCATCTCAATATTGATATGAATGAAGATATTGAAGAATTTCATTCAACGTATATCCTTCTCTTTGTAATAATATTTTTTTTACACTCATTTTAAATTTGACATCCACAAGGTTTTTTAATTTTTGTGGAAGAGCATTATAAAACTTTATACCTTGTGCCATATAGGATTTGTTTATTTTCTCTAACCTTATTCTGGGTTTAATTAGTAGGTCATTGCTTCTTGTATTATATGAGTGTATGTCAGAACCCATTATAAAATCCTCCTTACGCGTTTTTATGAACATGACGACATGTAAAATGTAAATGCTAGGTACAGTTAAAATATTCATTCT